>JAWNPW010000293.1:0-18410 GCA_035078745.1 Diastata ussurica
TAACGCCTAGTTTGCTCTTAGTTGTGCCGCAAATAGCTTATATGGAGTACATTAGATCTCAAACCAGTTAAGCGTAATACTCATCATCAAACAGTTGCATTGAACTAATATACATAGAAAAAATGAGGTTTTTATAGGTACAGACTTTTAAATTGAAATAAATCATTTTAAAATAATAATAATATTGCCAAAAAAAAGTCTTCAAAATGCTCCAATATGTCTGTAACATCGAGGCGCATATCGGAGTTTTGCACTGTGTGTTATGTTCTCAATAATCATGAACCCATTGGGCACTCCATTGACTATAACGTTTTCACCTCCATCACTACTAAATAAATATGGGCTAATGATTTCAGAAGCCCAATAAACACACTAAACCGAGCCTTGTTATAGTTTATGTCTAAATAATGGCATCTGGTAGTGTAGTCCAGATCCGACAATATTGTTTGTTGATCAAAAATGAGCTTCATACAAGAATATGTAATGAAACTAACTGAACCACGATTATCAATATAAACGTTCATTATGAACGTTGCTCTGGTATAGGTCTATTCATGTTGAAATAGCAAAAAATACTGAATAGAAGTTAATTATCAAAAACATTGATCCTAGAAGCACTGTTGCCTTTTTAAAAAAATCCATTCTCAGTTATTTGATGAGACCCTGCTTTGAGTATTTAAGAACTGAATTGATTGCATAGATAAGGAGTTTCTCTTACAACAAACTGAAGTATAAGAGTATCATCAGATAAATAAGTAGTTTGTCTTTAAAGAAATATATTGTTAAGAATAAAATATGTTTCAGAGTGTCTATCACACGCAGAAAAACTTTCAATATTTATTTACAGAACAATGAGTCTCATCTCGATTCTTTTTGGCACAACTCCACTACTCCAGATAATATATATTTATCATTTAAGGGAAATCATACCAACTTTACCGATTCCGCCAATTTTAGTTTGGGTTATTACGTCAGATTGACGATTGACGCCCACAGTGCGTAATGCCAATTCAATGGATAAAACAGAAAAAAAAATTATTTTTATACGAGTGTTTACTTTAACTACAAATATATATTTATATGTTTAAACATATTTATATATATGTATGTTGATGCAGACAACTACAAACAAAGAGACAAAATTTTCATATTTTTCGCTTTCTGTTTGTACACCGATGATAAATGGTCAGCAGCGTTGAGCCCATTTAGGACTACATGTTGTAGAATAGAACATGTAGAAATCTATGTATATTTGTTGACTCTTTAGATGCGAGCAAAAAATGTTTTGCGAACGTTTACAGTGAGCGAAATTTTTATTGCCAAAAACTGAAATGAACAATAGAGTTTGGTTTTATTAATTTATTCAAAAATTTTTGGCCAAATCATTTTGTTGACTGTAAGCATCAACTAATTTTTTGGCATTGAAAATTGATTACATTCATTTATAATGAAAGGCAGGAGGGTTTCGATGTCATTTCAATATCAACATCATTAACTTAACATTGTTAGCGGCGCCAATACTATGATATTTACTTATTTAAATTTAGCTAAATGCTTTCATGCGCGTGTTTGGATCATAACAATAAAAAAGTTTAAGTCATTGTCTAATGTTATGTTTTTTTAATTTACTTAAATAAATAGTGATTAAAAGATAGAAACGAAAAACAAAATTACAAAATTTAATACACTGATATCAGCTTCTTCACATCTGTCAAATCTGTTAAGACAAACACGAGAATTCGAATACAAACCATTTTCAAATTGGATTTTTAACTTGAATCTATTATTTAATAAGGAGCACATTCCCTCAAAATCATTTCCGCTCTATGGATTATCTTTGGTAATTATTCTCCAACTTTCCCAATTATTTTATAATTCTCACTTGTTTTAAGCAGTTTAGGTTTAGGCTATCGAGGAATTGCTCTAATATAAAAATATACTACTCATTAAATTTGAATTCGACATTTGAAAAATTGACGAAATATTGGTACAGACATTTAGAAGATGAATATGGTTATATGAATTCCTCGCACGATGCTGACAAAGAATATACTTTAAGTGGTCTGCGTTGCTTCCTTTGAAGTGCTATATGAATATTGCCAAAGTTAATCTACCATATTAACTTCGATGATAGTTTAAATGATTTATTGTTTATTGCATTTAAACACAAATTTAATATAATCTATGGAGCGCATTACTAAATGTTAGAAGTCGGTTCGATTTTCATATTTAGAACTGATTATACTCAAAATTTAATTCTTTATTTTATTATCATTATCATTGTTTATTTGTCAGTTACAAAAATATTCATATTATATTTTTGTTAAAAAAAGAAACGAAATAATTGTGTCATAGGAAGTTCTTAATTACAAATTCTTTAAATATATGTGAATTGATTTTACGATTCTATTCGGATTTGGCAATTGTTTTTCTATCGTCTCTTGTCGAATAATACACTTAAAATTTTAACTACCTTTCTATTGTTTATATCACGCAAAATCGTCACAACTCAAATGATATCTTTGTTTCTAGAGAAGAATTTTCAATAAAACTGCCAAAACTGTGAATGAAGTGTTCGCCAATATTTAAATAATCGCTATTACGGTTTCCACCATAAATATAGATAGCTAATTTCGAGTTGGGAATTCTAACATGAATTGAATAGTTCTAAAATATAAAAACTTTAAAAATAACATCCTCATTCCTCGACAGACAAGGTCTTAGGTTTAAGGGCACTTTCCGGCACCACTTTGGCGACTTTGCGTGGTTCTTTCATTAGTGTACGTGGACATTGCATTTCTGTCCAACCTACTGGCACCATTGGAATACGTAATTTTCGTGCTTCATGTGCATACGCGACTACAACGCCAAGTTCATTTTCAGCTGTACTCAGTTGATAGGAAGCCAATTCTGATTGCGGTAACACGCGCGCCAATATAATATCTCCTGGTCGAAAGCATTTATATATATCCACGCGATCTTTTTCTGTCGCACGAACATCCTCTTTGCGTAGTGTTCCACGGAAATAACTGTCTAATTTGATATCATTAACGCATATTATTGAACATTTTGCAAAACGTGGATTCACTACGAGAACTTGAGCAGTCACCACATCACCTGTTACGGGGACAACAACTTGACTGCGTGGGTTCGTCACTGATATTGTTTTCGTCTAAGAAATGTTAAATTATCAATTCGGTTGTTTAAAACAAAAATGAATGATATTCACCTGGTTGGCATCATTTTCCTCCCTCACATTCACGATTCCAGCCAGAGAGGAATAAATGTATCCATGACGCTCGTAAGTTCCTGGTCCTGATGATGTACTGTCGTCCAATAAGCATAGACGTTGTCCGGGCAAAGTAACTAAAATGTCATTTTCGTCGATTGTTTCATTATTTTCAGTCATTTTGTTCGAAATAACATCAGTTTACACATGTGGCTAGAACTGCCAACACAAATATTCGTGGTGATAAATACAATTTATTTCCTAGCTGGCAACTCTGCTTTCTCTGAAGCTACTCTCAGACGATACATGATAATGTTAATTCACTGTGAAAGGATCTTCCCCGTGCTCATATTTATAATTTTTTTATTGCTGTCTTGATCGAATTAAGTTATTAAAAAAAAATAATAAAAACTATCTTTTGTTGCACATTTCTCCACTTCGAATTATTCGATTGTTGATCGAAAAACGTTGTTTTCACAAGTATACTTGTTGAAAATAGAAGCTGTGATTGAAAAACTGTCATGTGTAAGGCAAAATGTATTTGTCAGATAGAATGTTCCAAAGTCTTTCCACGATATGTTCAGTTTTCCACTGTGTTAGATGACAAATACATGCCGTGTGAAACCAGCTTAACATTGAACAAAATTTCCATATGTAAAAAATATCGTCTGAGAGTAGCTTGAATAATGCTTGAGTAGAGTTGCCACTACCGTGAGCAATCAAGCCAACAGCTGTTCAGAATTTTGTGGTTAAGTTATTTTGCCGCTGAAATTAGCCGACGCTTATTTTGATGAAATAGAATAAATTTATAATAAAAAAAAAATAATAAAATTAAATGAAATGGATAATTTAAGTCTAAGTTATCGGGAAGTTCTCTTCAGTAATTTTAATGCAGACGATTGGCAAGAGGTTGTTTTTAATACTGGTAAGTTGAAATCATTGCTAGCAATTATTACTAGAATTCATGAACGAAATAGCGGCACCCCGGATTGCATGATCTTGTAAATTTCGTTCATGACTATAGTTTACAGACAATAAATATATTTAATTTGAATCTAATTCTCAAGGCGGTACCCAAAGCACTCTACAAGATATTAAAGTGTCGGAAAAAGCAGGTGGTTATAACTATAAAAATATTGAAAATGTGCATAATCGCAACCGTTTCATTTACTGGTGAGTCTAAAAACTATGAATATATTCCGTTTTTCTCAACTTCATTTGCGTCCATTCCAGGCGAACTTATCAAGACATTTTAGAAGTATCAGAGATCAGTCTTGATTTCACATTATATCAAAACAGCGTACGTTTCAAATTTACGGACTCTCCAGTACTTAGCGTCTCGATAGCTGAACAGAAAAACTCCATCACATTGCTGGTTGCAACCGTTAGCAGTATACATTGTATGAATTTTCCACATCATGGCATGGATGTTACTAGTTCCGAATATAGCCGCAGCGGCGGTATCAGTTTTTGTGACTCACAATCGTTTTCGATATTTCGCGATGCCAACTCTAATGCAGCTATACATGATGCCAGTACATTTCATGTCATTGATCCTCACGCCAATGCAATTCAAAATCACGTACCTCATGCGGCATTTTGTTATTTAGCACCAAATGGAGAAAATGCATATTATGCGCTGGCTTATCAGTCACAATTGATGCTATATGTAATGAATTGCGCATCGGGTAATATATCGACGCAACAACTGAAGGTGAATCAGATTATGCCGCGTTTACTAATGAATTTAAAAGGCGCACTAACGTAAGACAATTCTATAAAACACTCAATCATTTTAATAATCACTTTATTGCTTAATTATAGTGGTAAAAATGATTCGATTGAATCTGCAATTTCTGCAACATTTCATTGTATTGATGGTCACATTTACTTGTTGGCATTATATCGTAATGACGACTTACGAGTCTGGTCGACATCAACTTTACAGTCTGTGTGCACCATCAGTTGTCGGCGCGAAGACTACAACGCTGAACGTGCTCAGGGACGTAAGTATATTTGAATATATTCATTTAGTAGCTATGCATTAACATCAATTGTTTACAGCTCAAAGCAACATGATGCGTAAGATTAGCGAGAAAAGTGTCTGTATATTTCTCTCTTACTGCTCGGGAACAGAATTCGTATGCATCGACATTGGCTATAACGCGACAGAATTGAATTTGATGCATCGTAAGCGTTTTACTGCACCTCAAATGGATTTAGCAGAATTTGATGTTACGGAAACACGTATTTGGGCGCTATGGAGCAATGCAGATGGTGAATTCAACATTTCAAACTTGTCTTTGTACAGCAACCCCGGTGATTGCAATTGGATATCGTCAGCAATGGAACCGCCACCAGATCGATATTGTGTTGCCGTTGAACAGGGAATCGATCCACGGGAGGCTTATTGTTCATATATTTTTAGACCCGGAAAATTTGAACGCGCTGTTATCGCTAAAGCTCTCTACGTAAGTCACAATACATATTATTTAAATGCTTTTAATTGCTATAAATTTATATTTTACCATCTGCAGATGTTCCGCCGAGCAAACATACGTTTCGATATCAACCAGTGCACAATTTCCACACTTAAAGAACATGTTTGCCAGGCTGTGGAAGACGAAATACAAAATGTAATAAAAGAATTTGTAGTTTCGGATGAGGAATATTTAGAGATAGCCTCTCGCCTTTGGTCGCGTTTCTATTCCTGCTGCGAACAATATCATTTGAAGGCATCCCAGCCTGTTGGTCTTCTAGTACTTGAAAATATCGATGCCGTTTGTGTGATAAAAAAACATGCATACTCACTACTGCGACCTTGTGAAATGCTCGAACATTTGATGTTAATTTCAGATAATGTTGATATAAGTAGTTTTATATCTAAATTCTTCGAAAATAATCCGACTATGGGCAAAGATTTCATATGCTTGGTAAAGATCATATCACAATTCGAAAAATGGCTACCTGAGGACATCAAATTAGATATTGATAAGCGTATGTACCAATTGGAAGCACCAAAAGACATTATGGCAAACTTAACCGCGGACATTTTGTCTGGTGAATCTGAACGCGCAATTTTGCCTAAAAATTTTTTTCCGGAACTGCGTTTAATGATGGCTCCGATCGCAGATATATGCTGCGCAATTTCTTTCGTTTTAAACTCTTTGCGTCTTGAAAATGAAGATCAAGAAGAGAATTTGTCAGCACTAGATAAATGTGAGTTGAGAGCAATTACATTAAACCGAATAACTATTATAATAAGCACAAATTTTATGATTTTTATTTTCTTAAAGCTCTTGCACTGTCTACAAATATTTTTTCGAAAATCGGTACACTATTTGGCAGCGATTATGGTTTATCGCTCTTGTCAGAAACTGTGCGACAAACTGCAATGATACGTTTCTCTTTGTGTCGTAATCTCATCATTTTGCAACAAATATTAATTGATTCACGTGCGTTGCCGTTGGAAACATTGCAAACTCTACGCTCACAATTGATTCCAGATACTGTTGTATTTTTGCAATCGTATTACGTTATTGTTTGGATCACGGAGACACCGGTTAATATCACCACAACTACTGCATTGTAAGTTAATTATAAATTGAGTTCGCTTATATTAATTTGGTATAAATATTTCAATTTGAAAGGGATACCTCAGTCCAGCGTTTGCATCGCGCACAGCTGCACAATGGTGTAGCAAGTACTTACATCACGAGTTCCAAGGGTAATGGTAGTTCGACACTCTTACATTTGTTTCTCAAGTCAACAGGACTACAGAAGGCGCTTAAGATATTTGTGCGACAAAATGCAGGTTACGATCGACGTGCAACATTTCAAGAAACGCTGCTACCACTGATATCAATCATTGTCCGAATTATGTAAGGCATCTTTTACATTGATTTGACTTTCACTTGTGATTATACATTTGCTCTTTGCAGTTGGGTTATTTCATTTGATTTTACATTTGGTGAATGGCTTTTTGGTACATGCCAACACATTATAATTGATGATTATGTGCGACTATTGAGCAACTGGTGCGAATGGAATTTATGTTCAAGTGAGTACAACACATTTTGAAAAATTTTACTTTAAACTAATATGTTTGTAAATTTTGAAGGGAAATTTATACTCGCTGTTTCTTTATTGGACTGCTCGGAAAATCAAAAAGCATTCGATATGTTTTTGCTTGCCTCTAAAGGTATACTTAAGGAAAAATTCCTCTTCGAAAATTTGCTGAAGAATACATCTCTATATGATCAACTTGAAAGTATCGTTGGGCCGAATATGAAGTCAATTATACACAGCAAAGAGATTGACAACCAAGCGATATCGATATATTATTTGAAAATCATCCAATTGTTTGAACAACATAACGCACTCGATTATATTATCGCAGTAGCGGATGTGGCTATTAATCTACTCGGAGATGATAACGCAGAATTGCCAATGTTTCAATCAATTGTTTTTAATAATCATCTAATTCTGGAGCACTACGAGGAAGCGTACCATGCGCTTGTCTGCAATGCTGAATTCTCCAGACGTAAAGACTGTCTACGCCAGCTAGTTATTATATTATTCCAACGCAAACGTCTTGATCTACTGATGCAATTTCCTTATGTCGGTTTACGTGATGAATTTGAAAATATTGTGGAATCGCGTGCGCGCTCACTAGTCATAGATAAAAATGAAATTTATAATTTTCTCTATTCATTTCACATCAATAATGGAAATATGCGCAAAGGTAAGATATAAAAAAGTTATGAATTGAAGAATTTTTATTTTTTAAATTATATTTTTATAGCCTCCGCCGCAATGTATGAACAAGCTATGCGACTGCGTTTAGAGAGTGATGCTCCTGATGCCATGGAGAAACGTTGTGCGTCACTTTTAGCTTGTATGAATGTATTACACTTGATCGATGCACGTTATCGTTGGATTGCCAAACCGAATGTTGGTGAAGAGTGTTCAACAAAACAGGTCACAAAAAAAATACAAGATATTTCAGTGGACGAAGAAGACTCGACAATTACAGAAGACAACGTTCATGATGATTTGAATCAAAAAAAGCCCAACAATGTTGTAGTACTAGAAATTGCGGATATACAACGTGAATTATTGCACACCGAAGCATTGATTCATCTTTTGCAAAATCGTAAAGATATAAATGCATATTTGAATGCAGGCGCTGAGGAAATCTCCTATATACTAGCCACTTGTGGACTTTTTAGTGCGGCTTTGAAACTGGCAAATGGTTTCAATGTAACACTTTTGCCTATATTTGAGAGTCTCACCGCTGCTTGCGTACGTACTGCCAATGAAGATGTTAACGAAGCTTGGGGTTGGCTACAAGAGAATGATCTAGCCGGTCAGTATACCGTGAATATTTGTGGTTTCGTTTATAATTTTAAAATTTTTACTTATAGACTTGCCTCATCGTAATAAAGCCGCTGATATGGCGTGGGCCTTTCTGCAAAAACTTGTGGAAGAAAATGAATTGAGGGAATCCACACAAATACGTAAGAGTGTGGTTAATAAATTACTGAGCTTAAATGCGTTTATTCCACAATGGCTCTACAATAATTACAAAGTAAATGAAATTTTCATATTTTGAAAAATCTAAACTTTCACTAATACTTTTATTTATTTTTGTATAGCTGCACAATTGTCCGGAACTTTTGCATTTATTTGTCAAGCACAATCGTCTCTTGGAAGCTGCAGAATTAGCACAGGAAATGATCGCTGCTATGTTGGGCGCTGGCAGTGAATACTTTAGTTTCAAGCATCCCGTAGCTATTACAAATGCTGAACTTTGTTTGCCGGTCAATACAATAGATCTTTTATTGCATGGCCTTAAATTGAATGGTGAAGAGGACATTGAATATAAACAGGTTCGTAGAGTCTTTTTTGTATACAAAAATAGGTATCATTGTTTATTTTATTGTAGGCCTCTGTGGAATTAGACGAATCATTGCACAAATACATTGATGCCGTTCTACGTACAACGGAGGATAAAATTGAATTATCATTTCAAAGGAACCTAAAATCATAATTCCAAGTATGTAATAAAAAAAATAAAAATCCGTTACTATTAAAATTGTTGAAGTTATTTTATTCTTGTGCTGGGTGTGAAATTCAGAAATCATCCAACATCATAGATTCGGATATAAATTGTTTATAAATATTCATAAAATGTGCAACGAATGCTTCCAAATGGAAAATGTGCTTCGAACCATTCTGCATGCGATGTTCATAAAGCGCTGCAAATTCTAGAGTTTTTGCTTTGAGCGACATGTCACAATTGCGCACTAATTGCTCAACTAGACCACGAAATATCATATCGGGTGGTACACCTTGCGCTAGTAGTTCGTACAAACGATCGCGTATCTTTTCCAATTTCGCCGGCGATTGTTCGGCAACGATTTGATTGGCAGTTTCGCGTAAAAACATTTGCCAGTCGAGTTCCACAATCTCCTGTTGAGCTGTGAACGGATATTGTTGAACTTTGCATGCCTCGAGCATGAGCAGCGCACGTCGCAAATTGCGTTCCGATTTTTCGACAATACGTTGTGATAACTCCACTGGTAATGCAAGACTCTCACGCTTACATGTTGTCTGTAGTATGCCATTCATTTCATCGGGGCTTGGGGCAGGTACGCGTATACCAAGGCAACGCGATCGTATCGCTGATATAACACGTGATGTTGAATTGACAGATAGTATTATACGACAAGTGGCCATATACTTTTCCATGGTGCGACGTAGTGCATGCTGTGCATCTTTGGTCAGTTCATCTACCTCAGAGAGTACAATTACTTTGAAGTCTCGCTGCCCGCTCATATCGATTTGATGTGTTTGAGCTACTTGTTTGATTAAGTCGATGACAACGACACGATCATAAATGCCAGCATCAGATGGATTGACTTCCAAATGATAATTACTGCCAACTGTCATAACTTCAATTTTGCGATTTGAGGGCGTCGTGAAAGTCATTGTCTCATTGCGTAGGCGCTCAACTCCGGCTCCATATAACTCGCGTAGTAAGCACATTATTCGCGTCTTTTTACCAGCTCCAGATGGGCCATAGAACATTAGATGGGGGAAGTCACTTTGTTGGCATAAATTTCGTAAATTTTCTGCTTGTTCCTGCGGTTTGGAAACATATTTTATTTGTAGTCATAATTATAATTAAGCGTTGACACTAGTGACTGCCGACTCTTATATCGACACGATTTTAAAGACTTTCATTAAGTTCGTAATCAACTGCTCTGAACTATTGTTCACGTATTTAAAAGTTGAATTTTAATGTCGATTTGACAGTCACTAAAGTCGACGCGCAATATCAGTTTGGAAACAATAAATTCTGTAGTGAATAATAATGAGTTACTTGGTTTTGCTACTCACTTTATGAAAGTCCAATTTGGAAAGTTCGCGAGGACGATGTTTGTCTACCCAGAGTGCCATTTTTATTGAATTCTACTGAATTAAAAATAAGTGTTTTTGTTTTCGCCGGTAGTGCGCGCTTTTTTATATCTTCTTCTTATTCTTGTGCTATTCGCCACGGGAAAAATTAAATTGGTACATCTAGAAAAAAAGGTATAATTTCAACAGTTGTGTCTCAATAAAAATAATTAATTATTGTACTTAACTGTAAAAATTATGATTTTTGTTTTTTTTTTTTATTTTAAAATATTACATCCCTGAAAATTTCATCAAATAAATATTTAATTACTCGGTGCCAAAGTTTAATTTTTAAAATGGAAAATCAAAAATCACTAAAGAGTATACTATCATCAATGTGAGTAGGTTTCTTTCCAAAGCATATACATATGTTAATTATTTTATTAAATAATATTTTTATTTCGCTTTTGGAACTGTGTAAAGACTAATAAGTGCTGGTTGAAAATTGTTTGAGGTGCAATTTTTTTGTTCGATTTCTGGTGACGAGTCGTAACGGACATAATTCCAATTTTTAGATCCACATGGTTATAAATGAAATTTTTTTTGATGAGCTGATGTGCGTTTTGGTTATGTTATGTTATTTTAGTTTAAAAAAATGAACTACTAAAAACTCACTAAAGATTAAGCTAGGTTCTATTTGGGCTCAAATATTGCCAAAAATACATCTGTTGTCAGTAAAATTGAATCAAAAGAATTTTACTCAAAAAGAAGAGCTAATTAATTTCTAATTTGTATTTTGGAATGGATTTTTGTGTTAAAAACTTTTATGAGTTGTGGAGATTTGAACATTTTGGTGCAATGATGGGTGAGTTGGTGCATATTGGGCATTTGGTCATCATGTTGAAATCATTAAATTGAAAAGTAGTTACATATTAGTCTACTTTTTTTTATAAAAATGCCATATTCGGTATTGTATGATATTGAACAACGGTACTGTTAAATTTTATCGAGTTCGGTTTTACAAATATATAACAGGACACTTTATTGAATTTTGATAGGAAAGTGCAGAAAAATACATTAATAGTTCTACTCAGCTGGAGCTGGTGTTGCTTCTTCCGGTGCTGGTGCTGGTGGTGGTGGCTCTGGAGCCGCCGGTGGAGCTTCTTCTGCGGGCGCTGGTGGCGCTTCAGGCGCAGGTGGTGGTGGTGGTGGGGGAGTTTCAACTTCTGGTGGTGGTGGTGGTGGTGGTGTAGGTGGGGCTTCAACTTCTGGTGGTGGTGGAGGTGGAGGTGCCGGTGTTTCTTGTGGTTCTGGTTCTGCAGCCTCTGGTGGTGCAGCTTCTGGCGGTGGTGCAGGTGCTGTTTCTTCTTTTTGTGCAGGTGCTTCTTGTGGAGCTGCATCTGGTGCAGCTGATTCTGGCACAGCAGCCGGTGGTGCTGGTGCTGTAGTTGGCTCACCTGATTCTGTTTTTTCTGGTATTGGTTGGGCACTTTCAACTCCTTCCAATCCTTCAGCAACTGCAGCCGTTTCACCTTCAACGGCTTCACCCTCAGCTGTTGGCGGTCTACTTTCAGCACTATCTTCACCACTGGTTGGTGTTGCGGCATCTTCTGCACCTTCCACACCATCTCCAGGTTGAGATAGAGCTTCTGTTGTATCTGGTGCAGTTGCAACGGCCGGTTCAGGTTGTTCGCCTTTCCTCTGTAATTGAGAAGAAAACAAAATGTTAATTATCCCACATTATGAAAAAATTAAAAATGTATTCTGCAAATGAACTGATGTTTGGTAAATTAATTTATACAAAATAAATCCTGTTCTAAATTACCCCATCACTATCGATTTGTCAAAAAGGTAACATATATATTGGCATTAATCTACCAAATTTCATATCGGGTGGTACACCTTGCGCTAGTAGTTCGTACAAACGATCGCGTATCTTTTCCAATTTCGCCGGCGATTGTTCGGCAACGATTTGATTGGCAGTTTCGCGTAAAAACATTTGCCAGTCGAGTTCCACAATCTCCTGTTGAGCTGTGAACGGATATTGTTGAACTTTGCATGCCTCGAGCATGAGCAGCGCACGTCGCAAATTGCGTTCCGATTTTTCGACAATACGTTGTGATAACTCCACTGGTAATGCAAGACTCTCACGCTTACATGTTGTCTGTAGTATGCCATTCATTTCATCGGGGCTTGGGGCAGGTACGCGTATACCAAGGCAACGCGATCGTATCGCTGATATAACACGTGATGTTGAATTGACAGATAGTATTATACGACAAGTGGCCATATACTTTTCCATGGTGCGACGTAGTGCATGCTGTGCATCTTTGGTCAGTTCATCTACCTCAGAGAGTACAATTACTTTGAAGTCTCGCTGCCCGCTCATATCGATTTGATGTGTTTGAGCTACTTGTTTGATTAAGTCGATGACAACGACACGATCATAAATGCCAGCATCAGATGGATTGACTTCCAAATGATAATTACTGCCAACTGTCATAACTTCAATTTTGCGATTTGAGGGCGTCGTGAAAGTCATTGTCTCATTGCGTAGGCGCTCAACTCCGGCTCCATATAACTCGCGTAGTAAGCACATTATTCGCGTCTTTTTACCAGCTCCAGATGGGCCATAGAACATTAGATGGGGGAAGTCACTTTGTTGGCATAAATTTCGTAAATTTTCTGCTTGTTCCTGCGGTTTGGAAACATATTTTATTTGTAGTCATAATTATAATTAAGCGTTGACACTAGTGACTGCCGACTCTTATATCGACACGATTTTAAAGACTTTCATTAAGTTCGTAATCAACTGCTCTGAACTATTGTTCACGTATTTAAAAGTTGAATTTTAATGTCGATTTGACAGTCACTAAAGTCGACGCGCAATATCAGTTTGGAAACAATAAATTCTGTAGTGAATAATAATGAGTTACTTGGTTTTGCTACTCACTTTATGAAAGTCCAATTTGGAAAGTTCGCGAGGACGATGTTTGTCTACCCAGAGTGCCATTTTTATTGAATTCTACTGAATTAAAAATAAGTGTTTTTGTTTTCGCCGGTAGTGCGCGCTTTTTTATATCTTCTTCTTATTCTTGTGCTATTCGCCACGGGAAAAATTAAATTGGTACATCTAGAAAAAAAGGTATAATTTCAACAGTTGTGTCTCAATAAAAATAATTAATTATTGTACTTAACTGTAAAAATTATGATTTTTGTTTTTTTTTTTTATTTTAAAATATTACATCCCTGAAAATTTCATCAAATAAATATTTAATTACTCGGTGCCAAAGTTTAATTTTTAAAATGGAAAATCAAAAATCACTAAAGAGTATACTATCATCAATGTGAGTAGGTTTCTTTCCAAAGCATATACATATGTTAATTATTTTATTAAATAATATTTTTATTTCGCTTTTGGAACTGTGTAAAGACTAATAAGTGCTGGTTGAAAATTGTTTGAGGTGCAATTTTTTTGTTCGATTTCTGGTGACGAGTCGTAACGGACATAATTCCAATTTTTAGATCCACATGGTTATAAATGAAATTTTTTTTGATGAGCTGATGTGCGTTTTGGTTATGTTATGTTATTTTAGTTTAAAAAAATGAACTACTAAAAACTCACTAAAGATTAAGCTAGGTTCTATTTGGGCTCAAATATTGCCAAAAATACATCTGTTGTCAGTAAAATTGAATCAAAAGAATTTTACTCAAAAAGAAGAGCTAATTAATTTCTAATTTGTATTTTGGAATGGATTTTTGTGTTAAAAACTTTTATGAGTTGTGGAGATTTGAACATTTTGGTGCAATGATGGGTGAGTTGGTGCATATTGGGCATTTGGTCATCATGTTGAAATCATTAAATTGAAAAGTAGTTACATATTAGTCTACTTTTTTTTATAAAAATGCCATATTCGGTATTGTATGATATTGAACAACGGTACTGTTAAATTTTATCGAGTTCGGTTTTACAAATATATAACAGGACACTTTATTGAATTTTGATAGGAAAGTGCAGAAAAATACATTAATAGTTCTACTCAGCTGGAGCTGGTGTTGCTTCTTCCGGTGCTGGTGCTGGTGGTGGTGGCTCTGGAGCCGCCGGTGGAGCTTCTTCTGCGGGCGCTGGTGGCGCTTCAGGCGCAGGTGGTGGTGGTGGTGGGGGAGTTTCAACTTCTGGTGGTGGTGGTGGTGGTGGTGTAGGTGGGGCTTCAACTTCTGGTGGTGGTGGAGGTGGAGGTGCCGGTGTTTCTTGTGGTTCTGGTTCTGCAGCCTCTGGTGGTGCAGCTTCTGGCGGTGGTGCAGGTGCTGTTTCTTCTTTTTGTGCAGGTGCTTCTTGTGGAGCTGCATCTGGTGCAGCTGATTCTGGCACAGCAGCCGGTGGTGCTGGTGCTGTAGTTGGCTCACCTGATTCTGTTTTTTCTGGTATTGGTTGGGCACTTTCAACTCCTTCCAATCCTTCAGCAACTGCAGCCGTTTCACCTTCAACGGCTTCACCCTCAGCTGTTGGCGGTCTACTTTCAGCACTATCTTCACCACTGGTTGGTGTTGCGGCATCTTCTGCACCTTCCACACCATCTCCAGGTTGAGATAGAGCTTCTGTTGTATCTGGTGCAGTTGCAACGGCCGGTTCAGGTTGTTCGCCTTTCCTCTGTAATTGAGAAGAAAACAAAATGTTAATTATCCCACATTATGAAAAAATTAAAAATGTATTCTGCAAATGAACTGATGTTTGGTAAATTAATTTATACAAAATAAATCCTGTTCTAAATTACCCCATCACTATCGATTTGTCAAAAAGGTAACATATATATTGGCATTAATCTACCAAATTTCATATCGAAATATTGTATTCTCCGATATTAATAGGTGTAAAAGTATTTTCAAAGATCGTTCGTTGCAGCGGGGCTGAACGGGCTGCCAATGGCCCAATCGAGAAACACATACAGAGTCTGGATATAAAATATCGCAACTCGAACTGTCTGCATTTTTTTTTAACGGACGACCATGGTTTGATCGATCGGCACTGCTTGGTGTGTTTATATTTTTTGACATTGAGGGGTTAAAAAATAGGATAAAAAGTCGTCGTTGAATGTATTGAAATCTATCAGAATGTGTCGAAGTATTTCAAAAAGAAAATTCTTATTTCTACTTACACTTCTCCTTTTCTTAGGCTTAACACTTTCTTTAGCTTGCTCCTCTTCAACTTCCTGGTCAGGCATTTTATAGTTAGGCGGGAAGAACTTAAGTGCTTCCTCATGGCCCTGAACAGTATTAGGGCTAACGTAGCTAGGGCCGTAAGAGACAAGCGCAAGCATTGTATTCGATTGCACCTTATTCACTTTAAGAACAATTTTATCGGATCTAAAAAAACAAGTTTTGGGTTAAATTAGAAATGAAAGTACATATTTACAAATATGTTCATTATAACGTACGGTGTATGTGGTTGATTTGCATATTTCTCTGGAGAATTCGCAATAAGTTTTGCCTCGTCCGCATCATCACTAGTGAAAAATCCATACACAGGTACATCATCTTTATACCGTTCAGCAACATTGATCAGATCTTTTCGCTTATATGCATCGAATGTCATAATAACATGCGGTGGTTCGGGTATGGGATCTGGTGGTAAGAATCCGGTTGTTTGACCACGGAAGAATACATAAATGAGTGTAGCATGGGTACGGTTCGTGTTCGGTACCCAGACCGCTGGTATTTTAATCGTCTTCATACGTGTAAGCTTCGTAGGACCCTCGTCAACGAGTACTTCTACACCTTCTTCCTCATCTTCTTCTCTATCGTCGTCAATTAAGCCCAAATCAAACTCTAGATCTGGCATATCCATTACCATAGAAGGCTGTCGCTCATTCTCAACAACTTCACCACCCTCGCCATCTTCGCTTTCCACTTCTTCCTCGTCTAGTTCTTCAACATCAAGTAAGTCAGGTGAAACCTCTTCCGATTGGGGTTGGGCAACTGCAACAACAACTGGTTTTTGTTTTTGTTTCTTTTCTTCCTCGTCTTCTGATTCTTCCCATTCTTCACCCTCTAAAAAAACATAATATTTACATTAACGAATTGCCATGACAATTAATTCAATGCAACTGCGCACCTCGAACTTCGACCTCCACCTTCAGTTTCAAGGTCGTAATAATTGGTGGTATGATACGTTCTTCATCGTTAAACGCATCAGGCGGTTCAACAGTTGTTTTGGTCAATAAATGCGCATAAGTTTGTAGAACATTTGGTACGGTGCCAACACTCTCATCGACCTTCCAGAAACAAACCAATAGCTCCTTTTCATAAATCTGTTCAAGCACACCTTTATCCAGCGGATTCTTACACGCGAAATTTATTACATCGAAATCATCTTTGGTAACCGTTACCACTTTACGATCTTTACATTGAATTTTCAATTTATCGGCTGGCTCTGATAGTTTTTTGAACATATCACGATTCACTTGTGGTCCGAAAACAGTTACACCAATATCGGGTAAATTCTCTAAAATACAATCAGTCACAAAGGTCAGGTAATCACAACGTTTCTTTTCTCTTTGCTCTCTTTCGATTCGTGCGGCGAATTCAATAGCCTCCAATTTGATGTTTTCCGCTTCAACTTCTATCGGTTGGAGTTCGGTTATTTCATAAGTTTTGCGAATTGTTTTGTGACTTAATAGTTCCAATTCATGCGTTATAATCTTCATTAGCTTGGGCACATCGGTGCCAAACATAATACCAACGGCCATGCCATTCTGAAAATTAAAAAAAATATAATTATTCAAAAATTTAGTGAAACGTCCTTTCATTACACATTTCTTACCGTCACGAACAACCATGTTGGCTGACTGCTTTTATGAAACCGATTTAAAGCTGTGATTGTATCCGCTTTGCACTTTTGTGGAGTAAAATATATTAGTTTATTGTTCAAATATTGTTCAGATTTCAATAAACTAACAATTGCTAATTGTAAATTATCACCACCAAGCTCCAACTTTATTTTACGCAAACTGCCAACCATACCAAGACAGGGACCACACCATTCCGAGTAAACATCTAACACTTAAGTGAGAATACACGTTATATATATCGTTTCGTTTCGAATATATTCAATAGATTTTGGAATGCAAGCTTGACCAAATTACCTAATAAGCCAGGTCTTTCTAAAAATTTTTCAAACTCTTCATCAGTGCTGATATCCGCTTGTAGTTGCTGTACTCCTCCCTTCTTGGCCATAGTCGACGGTTGCTCCTGATTTAATCTGTTGAAATTTCACTACGTATTTCGAAAATTATTTTGGATTTGTATTCATTAGTTTAAATTCGGTGGTTTTTCCTTTTTTTTTGTAATTTTATAAGAATTTTGATTTTTTTTCTTAATTTTGATTTCAAGCCAAAGTATTTCTTCACATTTTTTTTTCAAAATTTAAAAAGAACATATTGATCAAACTGATTGTCATGGAAATATTTATTGTTTCGTCTAATATTGTTCGATTTTTGAGGAACCGACTCCATTCAAAAGCAAATTACACCGACATTTTTAAGCGAAAATTTAGCGTAAAACAAGTTTTTGCTTACATAGTAAATGAAAGGAGATAGAATATTTTGAAAGGAATATTTTTATAGGTTTTCTTCACAATAGTATATTCATCGGCAATCAATCAATCAAATACATACATAAATGTAAAAAAAGCATTTTCCAACTATTTATTTATATATAATTATAATCATAACCAAATATGAATGTATAAAGTTTGTGAATCCGTTTTGAACGAATCGAATGA
>JAWNPW010000297.1:0-18327 GCA_035078745.1 Diastata ussurica
TTTTGCTCATACAGTATTTATTTTTGCACTTTTTACAGTATTTTGACATACAGTATTATGGCAAATGGAATTTAGACCTATTCCCGAAGTTTTCTCTATCTATATCTATTTGTATTTCAAAATACTGTATTGCAAACTACTGTATTTAATGCAGAAATACTGAAGGGTACCGAAATACTATTCCGAAGCCGATGCTGCGTGCCGTCCAAGGGTTATGATCCCTAAGCGCCGGCCGAAGGCAGGCCACGCAATAAGAACTTTGATGCAGAAATACTGAAGGATACCGAAATACTATTCCGAAGCAGCGAACCGGTGATGCGTGCCGTTCAAGGATTATGATACCTAAGCGCCGGCCATAGGCCGGCCACGCAAAAAAGGATTTAATGCAAATATGTATACTGCGCAAAAACATTAGAAAATTTTTCTTATTGCGATTGCGAATATAAAAACTCTGTGCGTAAAGTTATGCATTTCGTGTCATACAGTATTAAATACAGTATTTTGCAATTCAGTATTTTGAAATGCAGTATTTTTCAATACATTATTTTGAAATACAGTATTTTGGAATACAGTATTTTGTAATACAGTATTTTGAATATAGTCTTTTATTCATACAGTCAACTGGACCTAACCCACTTTAAATATATGCGGCAGTTGATGAATTTTGCAGATTATCTTCTACCGAAATTACTTGCTTGAGATTATTGTCACGCAATGAATACTGCTTCTACTGTAAAAAATACTGTAAAATCCTCGAGAAAATTTATTACGAATAATGACAAAATTTGTCCATTGAGGTGTTTAGCAACCATAACAAGGCGATCTACGGACACAATTTTAAGTTAAACTGAACAATAAAGAGCTTTCTGAAAACAAAATACATAAAAAGATTTATATTTTCTGATTAGAAAGCTCTTTCGTTGTCATAGAGTTGCCCGTTTTCTCATGGGCCTTAGTGTTGAATTTATTAGCCTCATTTTCAAGGTAGGAGGGGAGGCGCTTGGGCTTCATTAAGTGAAATATATATACATATGTCACAAACCAACACGGAGAAAATTGGAAAAAAATTTGCGAAATACTTTAAAAATACTCATACTTATAGGCAAAAATATAAGTAATTTTAAGTGTAAATAATTTGTAAAAGCTATGCTGACGGCAGATATTGTTATAAATTCAATTGTTTTCTATACTTAACTATTTGTGTAATTACTATAAATACCGAGATAAGTATCAAATTGGACTCCATTGTGTTAATTTTGTATAAAGTTGTAGCAAAATCCAGTATCGATAAATTCTACAACAAAATATTCTTTGACTTGATATTAAAAAATATATTACGAATCTGATTTGACCGTTCTCTGAATAATTTTCTTATCTTTCTTTTTGAAATAAATAAATATGAGCGGTATACAGGCGTTGAAAAACGAATTTAAATAATACTGTACGACTGCATTTAGACTGTCTTGAAACTTCATTTGTGAAAATCGATTAAATTTGAGTAAATATGAACTGCATTTTTTGTGATTTTCAAACTCATAACAACGAGGTAACAGCTTCTGAAGAGTTTGGGTGAATGTGTGCGGCAACTATAGCCGCAAGGACTGTACAAATTCGATAAAGAAAAAATACAAGACAAAAAAAAAAAAAAAAGATATTCGAAAAAAACACGTTTTTAGAATTCATCGCCGATAGCCAGACAAATGATTCTTGGTATTGGAAGACTTACAAGAATCGCAAGCGATTGATTTTCTACTTCAAATTTAGATATATATCGGTAAAGTGTAAATTACCAACTATGCATAAGCACAGAACGGTTGCAGACATATTGACAGAAACATAATTTTCTTTATCAGGATCAGTTAGAAAATCGAACTTGTAATTTTCGTCTAAACGTTTCTACCTACGCGACTGGTGTCTCCGTTTTTGAGCTGTGTCGGTGCAAATTTTAGGAAAGTATAATATCATTAAATAATAATATATTGCTAGCATAAAAGAGAAAAAACTCGATCGTTTTATTTTATTGTCTTTGTGAGAAAATTTTGTAAATTTTTGAGATCAGTGGTTTAAATAACACATGCAGACATTTTATATCGTTTCACCTTCATATTCATTTCATATTTATAGATTTCCAATTCATTTGATGTTGATATCGTTTGAACGTAAAATATGAAATTTGGAGTAGACCGGATCACGGTGTCGCGTACATTCCTTCGAAAATTGAAAATCACATTAATCCGTTTATTGTTGAAAATAAATATGTGTTAGATGAACATAAAGAATAGTAAAGAAGAAATGAACATATGATTTTATAGCGATGCCAGATTGTAATTATATAATTCACAATACTTCACTTTAATAACACATCTGGCACGAAATAAGGTTAAATTCATTAATATTTATATTGACTTTAAATCTAATTTTTCAATAATAAATGTATTTTTATTATTTGAAACTCCTTTTGTTAGAGCACCCGCTACCATTACATTGGTGGAAACATATTGAAGCTTTATGCATCCTTTTTCGATGTTGTGGCGAATGATGTTCACCTTAATGACGATATGCTTGGTAAGTGGCGAAAAGGTACGAGCGATTTGCAAAGCACTTTTGTAGTCACAAATCAACGATAGAGTCGTTGGCGCGTTTAGAAAAACCTCTTCATCCACATCGAGTCATGCATGGTATGAACTATGGCCACAAACTTAGCTTCAGTTGAGGATAGAGCAACCTTACGTTGACGATGTGTTGCCCACGATACAGCTCCACCTTGAGCTGAGTAGTCATCGACATCTCAAGAAGTCATCGACATCTCAGAAGTGATCGACATCTCCAGCCCAACCGGCATCACAATAACCAATAAGAAAATCATATTTTCCTTGATAAACTAATTCCTTATCAATGGTAGCCTTAATATACCGCATTACTCGCTTCACTGCTTCCCAATGTGCCTATGGTGTTGTATTTTATGCGGCATAAAGTAAACAACCAATATCTTCCAGGTACACTGAGAAAAAAAATTCAAAACTGAAACGTTATATTTTGAAACTGATTTCGTTTCACAGTTTTGAGTTGAAACTGTTTGCAGTTCACGCTTCAAAAGTAGAAAAATGTGCAAAGATACGTGTAAAAAAAACCTCAAAACTGTAACGTTGCATTCGTGACGGTTACCAGTTTCAAAATAGAAATGTAATACGTTCCATAAATTGTTAGAGCGCTTGACTTGCAATCGAAGAACTATGGTTCAAATCCCAGTGGCCGCCAAAAGCTTTTCCGTTTTTTTTTTTGTTTTTTTATTATAGGCAGTATGTATATAATAGGCATTTCATTTACAATTATTATTAAAATATACTAACTGTCTATTCAAAAATGCGCTACTTGGGGAAATGGCAGCACCTTTCTCACCACTCTAACCAAACCTAAGCCTTCGTATTTTTTCTATGTTATTTAATTTCATTTATTTACCCATTTAATTAAAAAAAGAAATAAATAATTAAAAAATTTTTTGGAATCCATTGGCGTTTACCCTGAATTTTTTAATGCAAATTTCACAATAAAAAAAAACATAGAATTAAATTTTTATGATAAAAATTCATAAAATTAAATTTTTTTATCACAGTTATACATAGTGTTGAAATATTAACAGTGCCGTTTCAAAACTCAAATGAAACGATTTTAGTGTATAATTAAAAACTTTTCAGCTATAAAATGTGACTGACCAACTTCAAATTATCACTGCGCAGTTTTGAAAAATCGAAACGGAATCGTGAACAAAATAAAAATATGCAGAGATGGCTGGAAAATGAAACAGTTTTTTGATGTTTTGTCATTGTTTCGTTTTGATATTTTTCTCAGTGTAGGGCATTTTCTCCATGGCCTTTACGGCTTCGTCAGTTTTGGGACACATTTCTGCAGTTTACTTTTGTTAAATGCCCACTGGTGTAGCAACTGCATTGCACTCGTTCAAACCAAAATGTTTCAAAACACCTGAAATATATTTTGTTTGGTCAATTTTAAAGTCATTGGTTTCCTCATCACGCTGTAGACGCCTGCCCAATACTGATGACACTTCCCCCATGTCCTTCATTTGAAATTTATTTGATCTATTTCAGAAAACATATTAAGATTGAAAAAGTAATTTTTTTTTTAGATAAATTGAATCACCAGACAATATGATATAAACAAGATGCACATGTTCACAACTATTTGAAAAAAATAGGATGATATTTTGCATAAAAAGAAGATGGTATCGAACTTTTCGAATAGCCTAAAACAATGTTTTTGTTTTTCCACAATTATGTTTAGTTGGGATTAACATATTGCTATAATAAAATAAAATACTTCTTTTGAAATTAAAATACCTGATGTGATGTAGACTTAAGCTTCACACAATCAGCGTTGAAACAATGACCAACAAAATATAAAAAAGTGCGCGGACGTTACTGAGAACTGTCCATAAATGGGAATGAAACGACTTCACGTGAAAGCATACTATAAGGTAAACCCAAATTTATCTCTGTAGTGTGCCTTACCCAATGGATTGATTGATGTTATTTAGCAAGGCGCCTTCGCTTGTCATTTGGGAATTGCTGTTTGATCTTCCGTTGGTTAATCAACAACAGTTGCTATCTTGAACCATTATTGATGCTGTTGATCGTCGTAGTTGAGTAACAAATGTCAGTTGAAGTGATGCATTGTCAATCAAATAAAATCACTGGAGAACGATATTGGGCAAGCGCCAAAAAGTCATTGTTTAAACTGTGTGGGAAAGTTCGGACACAATCCACTATAAAAATTTTTATTTGCATATTACTGTTTTTTACGTTTTAAATCATGTAATTTATATCATGTAATTTTTATTTCATATTCTATTACAAATGTTCTCTCAGATTCACTTTGTTCTACTAAGTTTTGCGAATTATGGTAGCATCAACGGAAAAATTTAGAAAAAGATTAAAATCAACTGTCTGACCAATTTAACCCGTCAAATTGGCGTTCTTAATTACCGATCAGTAAAAGTGAAATAAATTTTAATGAAAAGAAAGAAAAAAATAATCTCTATTCTGATTAATTAATCATTTCGTTAATTCTGATTAGTACAAAAAAATTTGGTCTGCGATATGGCGCGGCTTTGATGTACTCAGTTAACGAGGCTCAGTTAACGAGTCACTTGTCAAATATGTTTGTTTATTTAGATTTGACTTATTCTTTTCTTTCAATATGCATACTACTAACACGTTTGTATGTTTAATGATATTAATTTCATCGATAGAGAAATCGATCTATTTAAAACTACTAAAACTAGACAGAGGGAGTTAAGATAATCGAACCAAATTTGGAACCCAGACTCTATATAAGTGACTCGTCTTCAAGTTTAATGGATTTGGATCTACCATTTTTTGGGGTACCTCTAGTACACCGATGTGTGTTTTTTTGATCTTTTTGACACTTTTATGTCTATAAATCCTATACAACACAATAGTTTCTTATGAAATTCGGTAAATTTGTGACAATCAATGATATAAATATTCTCTCCAAAACTGAAAGTGATTTGCCCAATTTTCACTAAATAAATATAACTAAAAAAAATGTTCGCAAACAAATTTCAATTATCAGTAAATCAAATAGAAGTAAAATCAAGCTTGCTATATGCAAGCACTAGGTCCGCCAACTTATAGATCGATTTATCGTTCTTATGGACATTTGAACTATATTGTCCTCACCATTCACACATACTTCAGACGACCATGGTGGATTATTTTTACTCCCCTATCTTACAAAAAAATGCTGTTTTAATATTTTTAAAGTGTTTAATTTTAAATTTTATGATGTGAATATTAATAAAAAATGTTCTTATATAATGAATTTATTGGTTTTATTTTATTTCACAAAAAATGGTGGTTCTCCTTATATTTTTGACAGAAAAGCTATTGCCAGATCGCATTGCACTATCTTGTAGATCATTACAACCTCGACCGACCTAACAACACCTTGATTGGAACCAATTTTTTAAGAATTTATTCTCCGAAAATCCATAATCTTCATATTCGCTAGTGTTGCCTTCAGAGTCCCTTAAATTGTTATCTACCATATATATCAGTTGCAGCCACGTCCTTAAACGTCAAGAACCGACAATACCAACATATGGCATCGGAGAGTCGGATTACTACGTAATTTCGTAAGGACCACGATATTAAGTTATAAATTGAATGTTCGCATTCGTGTTAGTATTTTTCATGACTATAAGGTCACCAACTTTAAAGGACCTCGCTGGTTTATGATGCTGATCAAAATATTTCAAGTTGTACCATTGGGACTTTTCGATAGTTTCTGAAGCTTCTTCCCTGACTGAATTTAGATCTACTCCTTCATCAGTGTATGTTGCCTGCAAAAATTCGGTCAGTTCATCTATTGTGTCACCCCTCTGCTCAATTCAAAATAACATTTCGCTGCCCGACTTTTGCAGTGCATTGAACGGTATTACTAATAGTAAGCTCCATCTGTGCCTATTTATCAACCTAATCAGCATGTTAAATGGGTTTCGTTAATTTCCCTTATATGAACCTAACGTCACGGTTTAATCTTCCTACTTGTCCATTCGACTGCGGCGACATGCACAATACGGTGGGTCAAATAGTTCTAGTTAAAAAAAAATGGAAAAAGCGTATAGCAAAACGTAATTCTAAGAAAATTTCCCCAAGAAACCATTGGTCTAAAATGAAAATCTAGATCGCGCTAATGCGCATAAAGATTTTTTATTCGAAAACATTATCATTACTTCCACTACAGACAACGTATATCTTTGATTTTGGGCTTATTTGGAAGGAAATTCGTTAGCTTTCCAAATCTGTTATGGTCTAAAAAAAACTTTGAATTTCAAGCAAAATTTTGGCAATAAGATGTGAAAAAATTGTCACAACTCCCACGGTGATACACGGAAAAAGATGCGTGCGTTCCTACATATATAGTTGGGTTGATACTTAAAAATATCGACTTTCTGCACTTACCAAATGTTTGGATAACTTCGAATTTTCTTGAGACCTCAATTCAAAATGTCGTCACATTTTTCGTGTTCATGTAGGCTAATGTAGCCCAATTTCGAAAGTTTAATGTTGAGAAGGCTATACCTATACCTATATAAAACTTTTTAAATTATCAAAATCGGTCAAGAATTGACCACGTAATTAGCGAATTGGACAATGTTGCGTTCGGTCACAAATTTTTCAAATTTGATCGATATGGAACAAGTTCCCCGTTCACTAATCATTCATCTTGTCCGACTACAATTTTCAAAATATCTCCTCAACGTGCAGCATGCATCCCTTGTTTCTGGTAAGTTTACAGCACATAACTTAGTAAATTTAGTAAAAGCATTTTTCACTACTAATACAGATTTTCGTTTGCATTCGATGGTAAAGGGCCGAAGTGGTCAATATGTAATGTATCAAAACGAACAGTTTTTTTTATCAATATCATGTAAATTTCTTTAATACTAATATATACATTTCAGACAGTTCCTAATAAGCCGGTTCAGTTTATCCATCATATTTGAAAACCAACAATGTTTTTGTATTTGGCACTTTTCTACACTTTTGTATTCCTACATGTGCATATTTTTGATTAATTAACCGCATAACATTTTCTTCCAACTCCGCAGGTACATATAATTGCCTTTGCCCTCGTATACCATATATATCATATCTATCCATATATATATATAAAATAAAATATATATATATATATGAAAAATCAAACCGTTATCTAAAACGCATTTCTCCAGGTCTTCCTCCTATAACTTATCCCAAATCGTCCTAATTTTAACGTCCCTACACTGGGTTATTTGTATATTCATATCAACATCGCCTTCTCAAATAACTACAATAAAAGATACACGGCTTAGGGCATCAACATGAGTCATCAACTCGTCTATACGTCGGACAATATAATCGTAGTTCTTCAACTTCAGCGTCCATCGTACGATTCGAGGCATTATTAATTTCTTATTTATCGTCAACGTTTATGAGTTACAATCAGTAACTATAGTGCATAAAATTCAAATATTTGCGGAATCTTCTCAAAGTTTACATTATAGCCAGCATTTCCAGTTCAAAACTGTTTTACCTGGCTCCTGCCGGAGTGGTGCATTTGAAATAATATGCCACTGCATGAAATTTTTTATCTTCCTGTTCTTGTGAAAGAACTGAACCATCGCCCTTTGTTCTCGCGTCAGTGTGCAGTTTTGTCTCATGAAGGCGGTTTTATGTACCACAATAACGGAGGCATAAATGGACATGTTCCCAAAATTCACAAAAGGGTATTTACTTGACGGTACGAAAGTGTCCTCGGACCACTATACGCGAGAACATCATCTGTTAACCTGATCTTCATACAATAATCTGTTGATTGCGGAATACTATTTGAGGCATTCAAATAGTTACTTCTTTTAAGCGATTTTAGAATAAATGAATCCTCTGAATTTATTTTGTCATCATTATAGCACAAACTATTTACATCAATTCCTTACATTCCACGATTTCCTCAACGATATCCAAATACAGACATAAGGCGTCAATAGTTCCTTCCGATTCAGAAACAATTGCGTTCATTTCTTTCAAATGTTCTATTACATATTCCACTTTCTTTGAAGTAATTACATCAGTTTTTATAAAATTATTTTCGTTCTAATTTTCTTTAAATGGTAAAATATTTAACATATTAACATAATTAGGTTCATAATAAAACATTTTCAATTTTCTATTCATTTGATGTTGATTTCGATTGAATTTAAAATGTGAATTTCCGAGTAGACCGGATCACGATGACGTGGTTTAAATATTATAAATCACATTTATCGGATTATCGGTTTTTATACATAAGGTACATAAGGATGCAGGTGTACCAAATAAGGCCCGTCATCTTATAAAGCTCACTTTGATTTTAACTTTTTTCTAATTATCAAATGTGCGAGTGCGTGTGCATGATTGAATATGTCCTCAAGTTATTTCGATTAAGCCAATCGCGTAATTTTGACAGCTAGTGCGGTTGATTGACAGCAAAAGCGTTCACTCGTTCATTTTATAGTTCATTATAAAAATATTTATAAAAGATGAAAGTTTATTGTTTTAAGAAAAAAAAAAAACAATTATAAATGCTTATTTTTTTTTTTAAATTTAAATTTTCATTGAAGTGAGCATTTAGAGGGACATAAAATTTGAAAATTTGGAATTATCAGGACTATAAAAATAAAAATAACAATTCATTTCCATTGTTTTGACGTGTAATTTTTTTATCAATAAAGCCTTACTATGTTAAAACGTGTAAAGTTGACATTTGATTCCCCTTAACCTTCTAAATATATTTCCAACTACAACAAAAAAATTCATGTACATATTTTCTTTGCGTAAATTGGAAAAGTGAAAAAAGTTACGCATAAAAGTTCATGGTTAAATTTCTTCGAAACGACTAATTTTTAATGAAAACCAGTAATGTAGCAGAATAATAACTTCGGCGTGCACCGAAGCTTCTATACCATTCACCTGCAGTGAATTTTTCAATGAAAAGTTGTAGATTAGAAAAACAAGTGATGGAAATTTAAAAAAAAAAAAAAAAAATATTTTTCATAAAAAAGTTTGAATTTAAAAAAAAAAAAATGAAAATTGTTCAGAAAAAAATGTCGAATTTTCCATTAAAACATTTAAAACTTTTCAATACCACCATATCCTGAAAGTTTGAAGTCAATCGGACAGTTAGTGTCGGAAAAATACTTATTTTTACAAAATTACGCCACCTACCGGCAAAATTTTTATAGTAATTTTGTATGGCAGCTGTAAGTAATTCTGATCCGAACTTGATCTTTTTCTTGCGCTAATATGAAATTGACAATAAAAGCTTAAACGCGAACTTTCATCGAAATATCTTCATAAACAAAAAGTTTTATAGATAAGGACTTTTTGATCGATTTTGACTATGTTTGCAGCTATATCTAAATCTAATCCAATCCGGCTGAAACTTTCTTAAGCTGAACTGGCATAAAAGAAGACTCCATTCAAAATTTCATCTCGATATCTCAAAAACTGAGGGACTAGTTTGCATACCAACGGACAGATAGATAGATAGACAGATAGATAGACAGACAGGCATGGCTAGATATATATAAATACTTTATATAAATTCTTTATGGGATCTCCGATGCTTCATACATTGAAAATTAGATTCATTTGGGGATTTTTCGGATGGCTCATTTAGCGCACCATTTAGACCTTTTCAGGTTCTTAAAATATACATTTTTCTTAACATATATGCCAAAATGCTGCCTTTTGTTTATTGAATTTTGATCTAATTTTCCTGAACCAATATGCCTATGAGTATTACAAACAAACACATTAACTTAATATACACTTGATGAAGGGTATACAAATGATAAAATCAGTATACAAATGGTAAAAAATGATTAAGTTTTCGTTAACTATCGTTTCGAAAAACCTATCGCATCGATAAAGGCAACTTTGTTTTCTCATCTTAATTTCAGATAAATATTTAACATGTATAAAACTACGGCAACGCCGATTGAAAAATTTTACAACGCTTTAAAAAGAAAATTGAAGAATTGGATAACAGCTCTAGTGCCAAATCAGCTCTTATGTTCATATATTTATTTCGAAAATTTGGTCGTTTTTTTCTCTCGTTGTCGAACGTAAACATGCAATCGAAAATTAAAAATCAGACTCTATTAGGTGGAGAGATAAGGAGCGAACATGGAACACAATTGTTGCGCTATTTGAGCTTATTTGAGAATGGAAACTATTGCGAGGTAAATATGAAAGCTTAAAACGAAATTCGAAAACACAGATGGCCGCTGGAAAAAGCGAAACCTATCGCACTGGTGGTGGGTCTGTGAAAAGTGAAGTCAGCGCCGTATCCAAGAAATTGGCGTCTATGGTCGACGATTTACTTACGGGTATTATTAATATGTATATTGGACAGCGACAAGGGTATCTAGAAGTTCGTTGAAATTTAAAAAATACTGATTTTATTGTAATTTTTATACCAATGTGTGAATCAGTAGATTGGATATGCAGAATAGAAGATTTACCTACCTCAGCAAATGTTTTCCTCAGTGGTAGCGAACAGGCAACTCAACAAGTAAAGTCATGTTGCTAATTTCATAAAAAATGAGCCTGGGCTAAAGTTTAATTATAAAATACAACATGAATTGTTGAGGGACTGGTAGATTAAACATAAAATTTTGATGTATAAAAATAAAAAGTTTTTAAAAAAGTTACTATTAATGAACTTCTTTGATATTAACATCAGCGGTATATGGCATCTCTATATATAGAGTTATATATAATAACCTTGTTTATATATATTTTATTTTCAATGAAAACAATAGGTAATACTACATTTTAAGTCTTTATAACATTTCAATCGCTTGATATTATGAAATCGCGTCCCAATATTTTTTGTAAAAAATATTCAATTTTTTTTCTACGTAATTTCTGTTATGATAAGCTCAATATTTCTTTTACATTTTTGTGCTAGCAACATTTTGATAAATTTAATAAATTCGCATAGTGTTGGGTTTATACCTTGTCCTTGGAACACTTGTTCGTTTTTTGTTAGCAAGATGCTTATTTTGCATCTTGCTTTTGAAAATTAAGACAAAATGGTCAGTTTTAGTGCAGGATCCTATTAGGACAAGTTTAAAATCTTATTTTATACTTAAGTCATGGATTACATTTTTTAAGGTTTCTTATTTTTTGAAACTAAGCACTGAAATTGCTTCCAAATGTCCCACCCGTAACGGTGAATTCAGCCATGTTTAAAAGTCTACTGGTAAATGAGATAAATTATTGAAGTTACTTATTTTTATAAAATTTGAGAAACTGTTTACACAGTCAATCCAACTGGCAAACTTAGACCGCGAAAATCTACAGTTAACAATGTCAATGCGAAACGTAAACACACACTGGATAATTTTAAAATAGAACTAACTTTACTCTAACTAACTCGAAAGATTTTTAACGAGCAAGATAATAGTCGTCGAAAGAGCTAACACAGATAAAGATTCAAAATGAGTTACTAAAGATGGAGTTATTAAAAAAGTAAACAGATATGAATTATGTATGTACGTACATTTTTATTTAATTTAATCATAGAATTTAATTTGCTTTTTTTTCTGTTTTACAGATCACAATTCCGTTCCAATAAGGAGTTCACTACAAACGAGAAATATAAATACATTTCATAAATTCTTTCCTTTAATAATAGTAATATTACTTATAACAAATGGTTACCAAGAAAAATAGTAATTTAATATTACTGATGCTGTATGACAATTTCGATTTTTGGTTTCCACATTATCAAATAAAAAATCTGGTATGACAATTAAATTACAATCTTGAAACATTAATCACGGCTTGAACATCCTGACGATGGTATCCTAATGTGGGTGCAATAAATTGATCCTATCACCTTTGGAAACCTTGCGATTTGCAATTTTGTGAAATGTCATCGGTAATTGTTTCAAAAACAATTGAGCATGATCTTTTTATATTCGAAATCGTTTAACAAATTCGATGTAAATGGTAAAATACTCCTTTCAAATTTTGTTTGTGTACTATTCGGCACTTTCATTGCTTAGACCATGTTTTGTTTCGCATTGATTTGAAACACTCGCCTCTTTTCCATCGCGAATACAAATTATATTGACAGCAAAAACATTTGAAATCATAAGAGAATTGAAATCATTATTTTGAAATGTGGGCGAATTTATAAACAGCTGTTATATATTTACAAATTCTATCTGAGTAAAAAAGTTTAAAAGAAAGTTCATCTTCCCGATCGCTTTATCATTGATTTATCAGTGAAGTTGACATGAGAAAAACTACTGAAGTGAACCGTATCGTTCACTTTATCTATATTATTGAGCAAACGGGCCTTAAAGTGTTTAATATTAAATACTAATGATCAGAATATTAATAAAACTAGTAATGTAGTAAATAGTATCTTCGGTGTGCATCGAAGCTATTTAAAAAGGAATATTTAGAATATTTAAAAAAAAAGTTCAAATGTCTTTCCAACGAATCCAGTGTCCTTACAAATGATCAATAGTCTCCAATTTTGTCACATCAATCATCTTACACTATTCATCGTCCCAAATCTTATCACCATAGTCGTACTTTTTAATTTTCCTCCTCCTCCACATCCTTATAATGGTGTTCCTACTACTTTTCCTAATCCTAATCTTAAATATCAGTCATAGAACAATCTGCAGATACAAAACAACAGCAAATAAAAAAAATGACTTTGTATGGCAGGAATATCTAAATATCATCCGATCTTGATAATTTTTTGCAATATTATGTAATGGATGACACTGTACAACACCAAAAAAAAAAACAAGGTTCTGTCAACGGATTCTGGTGGAGGGAGCCAAAAAAAAAAAATACGTGTATCGATGTTTTGAAAGTTTACGTCTGAGTTTTATTTTAGGAGGGATCCAAGTTTCCTCTATTTTGCTCATTCTTATTGTGATTCGACGTAGGACAGCACATGTCGTATAGCTTTTATGTATAGGATGTGTTCAGCAACTTTGTGTAAAAAACTATGGACAACATTTTTGTGGACCATTTGAACCGTCTAGCTCATATTTTCATGGGTCATTTTGACCCTTTGTTTCTAAAATACTAAAAATGTCCTTTAAAATGGAACTTTTAAGTAGTAAAATGTATAAATTTGAAAGTTACGCTGCAGCTCCCCCGGCATAGATCCCAATAATAAATAATCCATATGCGCGGATGCAAATTTGCGTAAAACAAGTTTCGTTAATATATTTACTAAAATAGTGGTATGTGCAAAATATGGACGTCTTCATACGTTAGTCTGAAAAGTTCAAAAAATGTTTGTATAATGTTCATATTTTGTGAAAATCTTAAAAAAGTGGGACAAAATTTTTCTCTTACTTATAATCCAAACGGAAACAAAATTGATCAGAAACCAGAAAGAACGTTATAGTCGGTTATACCCGACTATTTAATTATTGCAAGACAGATTAACGCCACTCCTAGAACGCAATAAATCTGAACCTGACCATCAATTTGGGTTTTGACGGAAACACTCTACTTTTCAACAGACGAGACTAGACTACAGAACAGACTCCTTAAATACTCTTCACATTCTGTATTTGCATTTTGGGAATATTTTGGTCCGATCAATGTTGGAGAGAATATTTATATCATTGATTCTTGTAAATTTTGAAAATTTCATTATCAAATATTGTATAGTGTAGAATTTATGGCCATAAATGGTCCGATCGGGAAACGTTTTGAACTTGCATATGGAGCATACACGGTGTGTCTCAAAAATAACCGAACTTTGTATTGAGGTCATGCAACATGCAGCGCCATCTATTGGAAGTTTGAAGCAGGATTGCGGCAAATGTCTGCTTTGCGGCACATCAGAAGGAATTTTGAGTTCTAGACATGATCTATTGTTAAATATAACGCTTTGCTTATGACCCTCAATGCTTATGACCCTCAAGTACGATCCTATCCAACAGAGTAAAATTTTAGAGAATCGGGATGCATTAAGCTCTTGTAATAAGAGATTGTGATAAACAATATCGAAGGCTTTGAAATCAGTAGAATTAATCCAGAATGGTGTGAGATTTATATTCTAAAAGATTATTGGAGACAGAAGGTTAATCATGAACCCGTGTTGAAAATGACTTCATACAGGTTTTACAGTGTGATTTTGACATCACATCTCTTCTATTATACCTGGATGACAATTATTGTTGAATTATTCATTCTAATTTGCTCAATTAAAAATGCGCATGCTTTATGATTGCTAACCATAAGGGGTGTTAATGAAAGCTTGAAAACTGCACAACCGATTGCTGGCTGGCACTTTATGCAAATTAAATATGGCGGAAATATATTAACCGTTATTTGAACAAATAATTAAATATTTAGTCCCGGTTTCCTTATTAAGTATCATTCTTCGCTACTAAAGCAATGATTCCTATATGGCCCTAGGTTATGCCGGCAACAACAAAAAAAGCTATAAGAAGCTAGTAAGATGATGCACTAAGTAGAAGATGTAACAGCTCATATACTTTTCTCGGGAATGGTGCAACATAGAAGGACTCTCCCATTCATGTGGATGCAGTCTATTAATATCAATAATCTTTCTATTGACAATACATTAATCACATTACAGAATGGAAATAAATGCCGTGACATTAGCTTTAAGAAGAAGCTTAACTAGTAACTGCATCTCAATACAATCGCAATAAAGGCTACTAGAAAAAGATTTGGCGACGAAATCATAGAATGACACATAGGAATTATAGGTAAATGATTTGGTCGGTAATAATCTATCAATCAAGCTGAACTCTGGTGGAGGAAAGTGTGATAGCTCAGACGACCCACGAACTACAAGATTATTGCAATATCATTAGTACGATTGTGCCGGGGCTCTAACCCACATGGAAATAAGTTAACCACAGAGGGCAATTTAAATAAAATCGAAGAACCAAAGGAAGACCGTCATAGTCTTCCTAAATCAAATTTGACCTAGCCCTAACACTGATCGGGAATTTTAAGGTACTCATCACTTCCAATGAATGCAAGTTAGCTGAGGACAGGTAGCCAAAAATGGTTCACAGATGGCTCTAAAAAATAAAGATTGAGTTGGTACAGACCACTGTCTAGACAACAAATTCCTCTCTGCAAGGATTTTTTTTTTCAAATCCATTTTTTATTACATCGGTCTAAATGACACTAAGTAATTAATTTCTAGAAGTATATGGATATGAGTAAGCATAAATCAATGTCTAAAAATACATTTATTTTGATAGTTTGGTTTAAAATAATCGAGTTTACAGGTGAGTCGGAGTTGGCCTTTTTAATCGTTTCGGTAGTGAACTTTCAGCTGCTAGAATTTTCCTCATTTCTTGGTTAGTATATTCTGTCAGGCGGTGCGCGTATTTCAGACTGAATTCCCGAATAACTTCAAATACTGCTTTGATGTTCATATCACGATGTACCACTCTGCATTTGTGATTGTTCGCAGAATTTTCGACTGAAAACGTTGAATTATATTGATATTTTTTTACATGCTGTTACTCAGATTTCAATACCATATTTCCATATGGGCATTACTACCGATTTGTAAATTAGTACCTTATTCAGTACTGAGAGTAACCTAGAAGCCAGTAGAGTTGTGTGAAGCGGTTTTTCCATAATAGTTTGGCATCTCTAATCATTCCCAAATATTTTGCTTTAGTGTCGATTAGAATTATTGAATTGTTTATAGTAACGTTTGGAATAATACATTTTCTGTTGGTGTAAATTACTTTAACAGTTTTATTGCCATTTATTTGAATTACCCAAATTTAGATTTTCGATAAAGCAGGTAGTAAGCTGATGCGTTTGTAGGAAGTGGTTTCAGAACCGACTTTTAAAGGTTTCGGAGTCGCAATTCCATACCGCTGGGAAATATTTCAAAGCGATGACTTCGTTAAAGATATTTCTGATGTATGTAAGGGCAATGTCGGGCATTTTTTTCAGTATTTGACCTGAGATCTGATCGTAGCCATGTGATTTTTTTGTATTTATTTTATTTTTTATGTGAGCTCGTATTTCTGGTTTAGTAATTTTTTTTTTTTCTCCGTTTGTGTTGTTGCAAATTATAGGAAGATCTATTTTTTTGCTTACTTAGATTATTGCTGGAAGCTTTTCAAAGTGTTTAGCGAGCAATGAGGATTTTTCGGAGTTTGTTCTAGCCCATTTATTATCTGGTGTTTTAAGCGCTGGTTGATCTAAAGTTGTATTGTATTTTCCATAATGAATAAGTAGTTGTTTTAGTTGCACCCAAGTGCTTTATTCGAAAGTTTGTAGTATTTTCCTGATGTTGTTTTAGCATATCTTTCAGTTCTTTTGTAATGAGGTTCAGAGCGGTTTTGTTTGTGGAATTCTGGTGATTTGCAATTTCTTTCTAAGTCTTCGTTTCTTTTTCAGTCTTCGTCGAGTTTGATTTTTTGTTTGATGAAGGCAGGTATATCGTAGATGCTTACATTTACTTTAGGAATTGGTGTTGAGGCTGCTGTTGCGTGAACTATGTTGCATTCAGATACGCTGTTGTACTGTCAATTTCATGTTGCTTTTTTAGTGATACGCTCAGATTTAGTTTAGAGTCAAGAATTCCGCGAATTGAGCATCAATCTGTTTTGTTGTTGTACATACTATTATTTCTTGGTGTAAGTAGCGGCGTGTTCTGTTAGAATAATTGGCGAGTGATCTGATGATAGTTCAAAGCATGATTTCAACATTAAATGGCCTAATTTTCCGTGTTTTTTAGTATCAATTCTAGCTTCGATTAACGCGTCTAGCAGCTATCGACCTTTGGTATTTGTTAGTCTAAAGCCCCAGATTATATTTTTTGTATTAAAGTCTCCTCCAGCTATGTATCGTTCGAAAATAGTTTTCAAAAAATCTAAAAATATAGATTTTGTATTTTTGAATGTGGGTGGACTATATATAGCTGAATGTGGGTGGACTATATATAACTGAGGTTGCTTGTGAGTAGTCTTCACTGTAGTTTTCTGAAGCATTACATTTGATAGATTGTTTTATAGTTATTGCAGTGCAGGATGATTGGTTTGGAATATTGTGTAGTTTGGAATCTTTATGAAGCTTTTCGAGGTAAAATGTGTCTCAGATACTAGTAGTATATCGATTGAGTTATTGCAAATAGAGGTCTTGTGTTGGATTTGAAAAGTTTAAATAAAGAGACTGTCAGACTTCGAGTATACTTAACAACTAACATCGTCATTTTATTGCAACTATGAATTCATTATTTTAATAAAGGAAAGGAAAAGAATTGAATAGAATAAGTAATAGAGTTAACTGTGCTATGCTATGTTACCGTATTAATGTTATAAACATTGCTTATTTATTTCAACAGTCCTCTTCAATGTTTGTAACACAAATACTATTATAAATTAAAGTACTAAACAATTCATTTTATATCGTAAATTCAAAAGTAAATATATTTTGAACAATTTAATAGAGTCCAAGTAATTCGGTACGTCTTACATGTTTCACTTTCGGTAGATTTTTAGTAAAAAGTTTCTACAAACTGATCACCGGCTACAATTATTCTCGCACTGCACACATATACGAGTTTGCTCCTCTGTCTAAGCACCAAGTTTTTTGATCGAGAGTGATATTTTCGCTCGCACTAAATACAGAAAAAAAACCAGAAATGTAGCAGATTAGTATCTTCGGCATGCACCGAAGCTTCTGTACCGTTGTAGTCGGTTAACTT
>JAWNPW010000298.1:0-18310 GCA_035078745.1 Diastata ussurica
ATCCAGAAGATGTGGTATCTTAAGACCAATTTGTCTGGAGAAGCCGAATTGCTAGTTCGACATCTGGCATTGACGGATGACAATTACGAGACGGCCTGGATTATGTTGCAGGAACGTTATAACAATTTACGGGTATTGTCATCTTCACTGATTTAAAAGCTACTGTCACAACCAGGTACCACGACAACTGCTGCATCATTAAAGAGATTACATGATACGACGCACGAGTGTCTCCAAGCATTGGGAAATCTCGGTATAAATACATCGCAATGGGATCTATTATTATTGCACATATTAGTAAAGAAATTGGACAGGCCATCACATATCTTGTATGAGCAGTCGTTACGACATCCCAAGGAATTGAAAACAATGAAGTGCTTTCTCGCATTTTTGGACGGCCAATTACAGTCATTAGAAGCAATTGGTCACAAGAAGAAACAAGGATATGTCAAAGCCCTGCATTCTCACAGAGCAGAGGGATGGAGAGGTTGGTTGTCCACATTGCAATCAAAACCACGCCATCTACTATTGTGAAAAGTTTTTAGCTGTAGATCAGAATCAACGCTACACAAGAGCAAAGGCGCTGAATTTGTGTCTTAACTGTCTAAAAAGAGGGCACGGATACAGTGATTGCAAGTCACGCAGTTGTGCTAGATGCAGCAAAAAGCACAATTCGTTGCTGCATAAACAAGTATCAATAGAGAAATCATCATCTGGGTCAACAGCTCATGCAGTGGCATCAGAAGCCAAAACAGCAATCAAAGCAAATCCAGGCGCCCAGTCTTCAGTAAACAGTCTGCAGGCAGAATAAGGGTCCGGGTATGTGTTCTTGGCGACACCTTCGATATACGTACTGGACAAAGATGGGAATCAAGTTCCATGTCGAGTGCTGTTAGACTCCGGCGCACAAATGAATCTGATCACAGATCGGCTGCGCAGGAAATTGAAGATGCCAGACACTAAGTTCACGAGATCCATGCCGGTGTCGGCAATACGGAGGTTAAGATTAACCCGAACTTTAATCTCATTGAATCAAATCGCGAGTAAGCAATTATTCAACTCAGGTGGAGTTGAATACAATCAAAGAGATTGCATCTCATCATCCACAAATACACATAAATATCAATGATTGGAAAATACCAGCAACCATGGTGTTGGCGGATCCCAGCTTCAACACTCCACAGGGCAGTGATCCGCTGCTAGGAGCAGCATACTATGGTGAATTCACGAGAAACGGCTGGTACAAGCTCCATGAACAACTTCCAATGCTTCAAAATACAGTTTTTGGATGGGTCGTACTTGGGAAGGTGTCGTCAACATATACCAATCGTAGATTTTGTGGATAAACGAATGCTGATCTTGACAAACAACTTCAACAATTCTGGGAATTAGACAAGGACGGTAATGTCAACATCAGATTGGAAATGTGAGGAATTTCCAATCGACAACTTTTCGAAATGAAGACGGCCGATATGTGGTCAAATTGCCGATGCTGAACGACCCATATCTGATTGGGAATTCCTCATCAATAATAAAGACAACAGAAAACTGTACAATCAGTTTCTGGCAGAGTATCTTCAAATGGGGCATATGAAGGAAGTCATGCCTGAAGATGTCACTGAAGCACACTGTTTTTTGCCGAATCACTTCGTGTTGAAACCATCGACAACTAAACTACGGGTGGTGTTCGATGCATCTGCTAAAACGACGAACAACCTGTCGTTAAATGATCTGGTGTTGAATGGTCCAAAGGTGCAGGATGACTTATTGGCAGTCATACTTCGGTTTCGGATGAAACGCTACGTGTTCACGGCAGACATCACCAAGATGTACAGGCAACTCGTTGTGGCCAAATGATAATGTGGAGAGACCAGCCATCAGATCCGGTCAAGTTTTATCAGTTGAATACGGTAACGTATAGCACCAAATGTTAGATGTCTTCAACAGCTTGCGGAGGATGGAGGTGTAGATTATCCATTGGGAGCAGGTGCAATAAAGGATTTTTATGTCGACGACGTAATGACAGGGAGCAACAATTTGGATGAAGCCATAGAAAAACAGAGACAGCTAAGATCATTAATCATGTCAGCAGGGTTTGACTTACGCAAATGTTACGGGAATCACCCGTAACTTGTAGCCGATATACCAAAAAAGGATTTGGAAATACAGCTCAATTTTTCCGAACTTGATGATGACCACGTAACGTTGGGATTGGTGTGGTATCCAGTGACTGACGTTTTCTCAGTCACGTCATCATTGCGGAGCTTCAAGACTGTTACAAAACGAACAATCTTGGCAGAAGCTTCACAAATATTTGATCCATTGGGGTTAGTGAATCCAGTAGTCGTTATGAGTAAAATATTCATGGAACAACTATGGAAGCAAAATTTTGACTGGGATGATGAGCTTCCCATAGAGCTACAATTATCATGGTTAAAGTTTCGAAAGGTATTCGAAAAATTGAAGGATATAAAGGTTCCTAGATACATGTTCAGCAATTCCGGCACAACCATCACTCAACCCACGCATTTGCAGATGCCAGCGAGAAAGCATATGGATGTGCATTATATTGACGGTCAGCAGATATATCTGGCGATGTTGTCGTGAGGTTGTTATGCGCAAAACCTCGGGTAGAGCCGGTAAAACCAACAACTATTCCGAGATTGGAGCTCTGCGCTGCGCTGTTGGCTAGTTCGACGGACGCAGCTTTCTTAAAAGTTCGAGATCCGGTTGACCACTGACGAGATCATCAAGGCGGTTCAGCATGAAGGCATCGGAGATGACATCAAACTGCTGCATTGAGCAAACTCGCCACTTTAGCCCCTTTTATCGATGAACAAGGGGTTCTTAGAGTTGGTCGGCGGTTGCAAGCTGCTGATATTGGATACAATTCAAAACATCCGGCGTTGTTACCAGCATACAATTTCATGACGAAATTGATCCTAATCGACTTACACAACAAGTATTTGCATGTTGCACCGCAAGCACTACATGCGATTGCAAGACAAAAATATTGGATCCTTCAAGAGCGCTATATTACCAGATCAGTTGTGGTAAATTGCGTCAAGTGTGCCAAAATACGACCACGGTTGTGCCAACAACAGCTGGGTAATTTGCCCACGGACAGAGTTCGCATGGCACGGGCATTCATCAATTGTGGCTTGAATTTTTGTCGTCCGCTGTATACTCATTTCAGGATAAGGAGTAAGCGACCTCAGAAAACATATATCGCAGTTTTTTGCTGTTTCGCAACTAAAGCAATTCATCTGGAAGTGGTATCGGATCTGACGACTGAAGGATTTTTAGGAGCCTTAAAGCGATTTACAGCACGACGCGGCATGAGTGAGAATATATATTCAGACAATGCTACGAATTTTGTAGGTGCTCACAATCAGTTGGAAGAAGTGCACAGATTCATGATGACGTACAAATCACAGGATTGGATATCGAGGTTGTGTTCGACTAATCGAATAAATTTCCATTTCATTCCGCCGAGGGCATCCCATTTTGGTGATCTCTGGGAAGCTGAGGTTAAATCGACGAAGACTCTCTTGGCTCAAACACTGGCGTCGTCATCACCTACTTATGAAGAACTATGTACACTTACTGCCGAAGCTGAGGCGATTCTAAATTCCAGACCCTTGACTCCGATGTCGTCAGATCCGAATGATTTGAGAGCTCTAACACCAGGACACTTTTTAATTGCAGAACCAATGACGGCAACGGTCAATACTCATGGCACTAACACCAAAATGTCCCAGTCATCGCGATGGGCGCTAGTCAGTTTTCTGAAGAATGAATTTTGGAAACGGTGGCATGAAAAACACCTCAGTCAACTGCAGACTCGTGCAAAATGGACAGAAACCTTTCCAAATATCAAGGCAGCTACTCTAGAAACAATAAAAGACGATAACCTACCTCCAATGAGATGGGCTATGGGTAGGGTAATAGAACCAAACATCGGACCTGATGGCAAGGTCAGAGTTGCAGATGTCAAGACAAGAACTGGCATTTCTCGAAGAGCGGTAACAAGTGTAACATCAAACAACTGGAACCTGCTAATTTATTATGATTTCAAGGGATACTGGGCCACACTTGACACAATCGACGGCATCATGCAACATCTTCAAAATTTAACGAATAAAATTACAACACTTATTTTCTGGAAATAATAAATCAGTATGCCCAGCAATCAGGAAATTGACCACCTAGGCGAAATAAACGAGCACCATTAAACATCATAGGCAATATCGCAAGATCATTATTTGGTTCACTGGATACAAAAACAACGAAGACCATTTGTATGGATTGGTCAAAAATCAGACAACTGCTCTCGAGACAACTACAAACATTATCAAGAAAACTGAAGCCGAAAGAATAAACCAAACTAAGGAAATCAACAGAGAATTGTACACTGTCTATGAGAAACTAAAAAATATGAACGTATAAATAAAACAACAGAAGGCAATTCAAAATTTTCATACACTTTCTATCTTGGCATTGTCATTAATACAAGAATGCAAATTTATCCAAGGAGCTATTCGAGATATAACAGATACTCATCATAATCGTGATATACACCTTGGTTATTACTCCCGCTCAACTTCGTCAACTGGCGTATATAAAAGAGCATCTTCCGTCAAAGACAATACTTCCGACAACCAATGGACACATCGAATTATCTCTCATCTACAGACTGATAAAAATTCATTGTCAAGTTGTCAATAATGTCATCATGTTCGGACTGACAATCAACGGACTTTGAAATGTACAAATTCATTTCATTTCCGTCAGTACTCAAAGATTCAGTCGTCGCCATTACCAGTCCATTCGAATTCGTTCTGACGAACCTCTACCAAGAGCAGTTTTATTTACTCACGTCGCACAGTGGGAATTTTTGGCCATAATTATTTTGTGTCACGAACTTTCAAAACTTTGATATAAATGAGCAGGTACTACGTGGACTCGGAAAAATTTGAGGTTAAGATTTGGAAATTCCTTCTGACTTAGTGGGACTAAGTGCCAAAAGTTTGCTCTTAAAGTGAAAAAATGTAGTTTTGACGAATAAAGACATTGAAGCTCGGGAAAAAATATGTTCTTGCAATTTCTTCTTCGTGCAATTTCTCAAACTTTAAGGTTAAAAACAAAAAAATATATATCTGGGATTTTTCACAAAAACTAAGTTGAAGGTGTGCTCTAACAAAAATTGAAAACCGTTTTCAATTCTACTTTTTTAATGATTTTTTTCTCATAGCATTAAAATGGTAATGGAACAAATTTCGTTTTTCTAATACCCCGCGGTAAATTGAAAAAATAGTATTAAAACATAACATATGGCAATGGTGAATATGTCTGTCGAAAGGACTTGACTTCTTCTATTTAGTTTTAAGTGTTTGTTAAATATTCTATGAGTGAATTTAGGCGATTTTTTGAAAATGGAGTTTTTCATTGACAAAAATCTGAAATTTCTCAAACTTTAATGTTAAAAAAAAAACAAAAAAATATATATCTGAGATATTTCACAAAAATTAAGTTGACGGTGTGCTCTAACAAAAATTGAAAACCTTTTTTATTTCTATTTGCGATATTTTTTTAATAATTTTTTTCTAATAGCACTAATTTTGAAATCGTACGAATTTCGCTTTTCTAATATCCTACAGTAAATTAAAAAAAAAAATTTAAAACATAACATATGGCAATGGCGGATATTTCTATCGAAATCGATAGGATCAAAAAAATTGCAGGCATGATGAAATACGTTGAAGAAAACGTTGAAGGTTCAAAAAATTTCTGTATGAAATTTCAAGGTTCTAGGTTAATTATTTCAACTTTGGGAAAAAAAATTGTATGGGAGGTGGGCGTGGCAGTGGGCGGATTTTATCGAAACGTAACAAAGTTGTTTCGTTTTTTATAAAAACGCGTCTGTGCCAAATTTGAATGGTCTAGGTCTATTGTTTCTAATCATATCCACAAACTTGTATGAAAGCAAAGAATAAAGTCTCTGCGAACAAGTTGACAATGATCGCTTTTTATGTGAACAGCATCAACCGATCAAGGTCCGCATACTACCACCTGTAAAAATGAGCTATTACTCCAACATCCAGCCCCGTCGTGCATCGTAACCATCATGCCACCACACAACTCCTGGATACAGTTACAACATCCAAACCGTTAGTTATTCTCGCTACTTTACCAGCAACGTGCAACCATCATTTGTAATCATAATGTTCCTATACAATTAAATGGTTGCGGACTCTTAACACTAGCCCCTGGATGCGAGCTGAGGCATGATGACGTCAGTCTTAGGTTCGAGAATCGATTACATTCGGAAGTTGTTACACAATCATTTCAACCAACTATCAATCTCACATTCGGAGGTGAACTAACTCAGCACGAAGCAACGGTTTTTCCCATCTCCGCATTGTCAGCCACGAGAAACAATCGGAAGATGTCACCAACGAAATTGAAGAAATCAAGGTTCATCAAACCCAATTAAAGGATCTACATGCATCCAATACACATCTCATAATCGTTGGATATAAGCATGGGCTTGATACTAGCCATCCTCACCTATCTGTGGCTCAAATGCATCAGACGAAAATACGTTCTTCGATCAACGCTTACGCATCAAGAAAGGGTGTCAACCAAGGTACCCAACGCCGAATTTAAATTTGAAGTTGAAGACTTCAAAGGCGGGCAGAATATTGAGTCTGCACTGCACTAAATTGGTCAATTGTTTATACACGCAAAACAAAATTGCAATTGGGTTGCACAATCACTGACGCAGCATATTCACTGCTCTAAATACATTGTGCTAAGTCAATTGCATTTTATGCGTGCATAAGCGTTGACACAATTAGTATTGTTTATTATTGTATATTTGTGTACTGTGTACTTGTGACCTGATATTGTTAATAAAGTGATTAGTTAGATACAAGCCATTGTTCTTTCATTTGGATAACTTATCTACGACAATTCAACAATGCGTGTAACACCTGTACCAAGGTACACAACACATCAATTGTCTCTGTAAAACACTTGGACAATTTAATTCAGCAAGTTTTGTTCTGAGAAACTCAGCTCAGACAAAATCATTGACCGATTCTTAATAAATTCAGAGCGGCTGATATGTTAAACCCAAGCAAAACTATTCCAAATTCGCCTGTAACGTAGAAGTCAGCCACTGTATTGCTATGCGGGGTTTTCTACATTTGCCCGGAACTTCCCTAAAAATGTCAGTGGGCGTCCACTATGAGCGATGATGCGTTATTATGTTTTGATTTTTGAGTTCAATCCACGAAGCGCGATCAACTAAGTTATATTTCAACCCCGAATCAATCACAACTTTAATATTATCGCCTCCAATTGTAACCAACAATTCATTTCCTGTCGCTTGAGAATCAATGCAAAATACGTCTTCGAAGTTGCTATGACTGTTTTCAACCAAATTAACAGTCTCACGCTCAAATTTAATCTCTTTTTCGTCGTCATGACGGTGATTATCGCGTCTCTTATTACGTTCCACTCGGTAGGCTCTTGAAATAGGTTACGTAACGCTAAATGATCTTTGCGCCCACACCGGTTATATTCTTTGCCCCTAGCTGGACATTTTGTGTCTGGTGACTTATGACCTCTGAAACCACACCGCCCACAAGGTCCGCCGAAGTTAGCAAATATTGATCCAGATCTAGGATTAGGGCTCCACTTGGACGCAATTTTCCATACCACTCTTTCTTATGTTTTCATACTTTTAATAGTAGATGCTATGTCTTGCGCACTATTTGGACCCAAATTGAAAGACTTCTGCTGGCCCGTCTTTAGCACTCGAGTTTGATTATACGATCTTAACTTAAATCCCCCCTTTCCAATATTTTCCGTCGCAGTAAATCAGAGTCGCAGCTTGTAGTTATTTGATCTAATGTTCTCGTCGATTTGTTCTTTCAAATTACAGCGACCGGCTTGCTCGCCAGGTATTTCGTTTTGGTTCGAAAAAGTTGTGCAATTTCGTTGTAGCTTTAACACATTCATTTTCCAAGAACGGCATATACTTGGATATCCATTTTGGACTTCTGTAATATTGTAATCAACCTCTGGCCCTGTATAGTGCAGCATCCAATTTAATTTCGCTGATGTTTCACTCATTTTATTGGCCTTCGCGAAAATTTCGAATCCCCGGAGCCAGATTTTTCAGTTGCGGCAGCATTTGCCAACATCTGACTTGAACTCAAACGTGGCTGGTCCATCAGTTCCCCTCATCCGCATATTTCCTAAAGTTTTAAAAAAGTTAACACTTTCAGCATTGTAACATTATCAGCAAATGTTTGAATGCCTACTTAAGTGAAAACAAACTGTTTCTTTTCCTTTATTTTTTCAATAAATTACATTTATATCATTGCATGAATATTTCATATCAATCTCTTTTTTTTTTTTCTTTGACATTTAACAAGTTGAACAATCGTTATCGATATATTTTCCCCAACGACATATTTCGATATTTATTGTACTGTTTCGCATGCGAAGCGAGTTGACCAATGTGTAGAACATATTACATATATATTTTCATACATATTTACTTTCTCGACTTTCCTTCCCACCGACTTTTCGGGCATAATTTTATAACAAAATTCAGGAAAATTTTTGATTCAAACTCTTTGCCATTTGCTGTTTTCACCCCTATCGACTTCTCGGGCACAAGAATTTCTCTTCTTTCTTTTTTTTCGGACCAAATTTCTCTTCTTTTTTTTCCACTCACCTTCTACGCACTTCGACGCTCACAAAGCTCCAATTTTCGCTTATATCACTTGCTATGAATTCAAACAGACGCGATGTATTAATACGTCGGTCTATCTGTGCAGATGTACATAGACGATTTCACCAAACAAGACAAGATAAGTTTTAGCATGGATTTTCAGAAGAGTACGTACTTAAGTTTTCTACCATTTCATCATCTAATTATATTTATTTTAAAAAAGAGTAGCAACACTCACATTTTTTTGTGAGTCGGAGGCAATCCTATGCAAATCACAGCTGATTGTGTTGTAAATAAAAACAAAATGAAAAAGGCGCTTTAAAAATTTTAATGGTGAAAATGAAATCAAGTTCTTAATCCATACTATAATCTATACTATAATCCATACTATAATTTGCTTGGTGAAATTGGCTCTAAAAGAATAGAATGAATCTGCTAAGTTGATCATATTGTAATTCACAAGTTTGTCTTAAAATGATAGGGACCTATCCCACTTTAAATACCTTAAAACGAAAACAACCTATATTGACACCTTGTAGATACCTTTTAATATGTCTCAGGACCGGTTGAAAAGATACTCGCAAATTAAGTGTACCTGAATAATAGGGCGCAGAAACGGTTGAAAAAAAATTTGTAATAGTAAAATGACAGTCGAAGCTTCAATGCGAGTTTTTTTTGCGTACCATCCAAGAGTTGTGATCCCCTCTTGGGGTTCTTACCTAAGCTGCACAATATGTGCGATTTGCCGACCGTGTCTGTGAGAACGATTTGTGCCGAAATCGCGCATAAAAACTATTTATGTTTGATCTTTTTTTTATGAACGAGAAAAACTGAGCTTTTAAATTTAGCGATGAAAAGTATAAAGACAATAGGGCAATTAATAATATAACGACTAAACAACCCGAGAAAGATAAATTTTGCGATAAGGAGTAGAAAATTGTATATTAATGAAAGGGAAGAGTGATGAAGTAATAAAGAATTCAAGAAATGTTGTTATAAGTTATTATGTTGTATAGTAGTTAATAAAAAACGCTGTTTACTAGAGAAGTTAGTTATTAATTCCGAATATGAAGGTTATTGAGTGATACAAGCAAAAGGTGTTTAAAAGAATAGAAAGAACCTGCTAAGCTTATCAAATTGTAATTGTTATTAAAATCGACACAGATTCAATGAAGTGGTTCATGCAAAGAGAGCTAAGCACTCTGTACTGCTGGATTCGGATAAAATTTTTTTAATTTATTTATCCTTTCGATTTCCCCTCAATTCAAGTAAATTTCGAATGTTCTGCTTTCAAAAGTTGTATTCTTGGTTGCCGATGACATCTACAGTACATAAAGTGCTAATACATTCGAAGCAGATCCAGTACACCACACTCCTACAAATAGCTTCTTGATATATATAATAGAGCTGCTGATACATCTGAAACCCTCATTTCTTCAAAATATTTAAGCAGACGCCTGCTACTTCTCTCACCATTTTGAACGAGTTATCTTTACAAAATGAGTTAATTAACTGATTAATTCATACCTTAAAAAAAAAAAAGAATTATTTCATTTTTGACCTCAGGAGGGTTAAAAAGAGTGAAAGAGATAATATATTTTATTTAATTTGATGATATCATACTTTGTTGTGTGTTTGCTACAATTTGGCTGCAAATAATAAATATTTTAGCTGTTATTAATTGCGCACAGCCAAAGCGGTCGTTTGACCTAATGTGCAGTGATGGAAAGCAATGCAAGAAGAGCACCTTTGCATTAAATAGAAACTAACCATGAGAACCAACAATTTTACCTGAAGGACAAAAAATCATTGGTTGTAGATGGGTGTTCGCGCAAAAAGAAATAATGATGCTGAAATCAAGCGTTGCAAGGCGAGATAAATAACAAAGCGATGCAGAAAATATATGGATTGAACTAGTAGTCCGATAGTCCGATACTTAACGATTCGAATGTTGTTGGCATTCGCGGTTGAATTCGAACTGTGTGTACACCAATAAAATGTGTCAACTGGTTCATTGAGGTTCATTGTTAACATGATGTAGCCTGAAATGTTCGACAACAACGATAATTTTGTACTAGAATTGAGAATTCCTTAAATGGACTGGAGCAATTGGGCCGTGTTTGAAAAACTACGTTGGGTTTAGCACTTCGAAAAGTTGGCATTGAATGGTCAAATAACAATCATCATGATTGCTTGTTCTAATCATGATGAGCTTTTTAAAATAAAACGACAAATTCCTGATGAATTCCAGATAGTTGATAAAGGCCAAATACATCAATTTCGGAGAATAAAATTGAACGAGAAGGTGAAATTGGTGCGTTCTTGATGAATCAATAGCAACATATCATGCAGAACGACATCAATACTTTTAGTACCTGGTTTCCATATTATATGTGAAAATAATGATTGCAAACTCGTAGATCATACCTTGCAATTTTAACGAGACTAGATATCTTGCATTCTTTATACAAATTATCCTTATCATGAACATCTAGCAGCAGCCAAACATATATTAAGAAATTAATTAAGTACACCAATAAATGATTCAAGGCTATGTTTGCGCAGTTTGGGGAGTCTCGGAGTCAGAGAAGACACATTTAGGCCATAGTAAGCCCATTATGATACCACAGTCGTGCTTAAAAATCCCCAAAAACAATTCCTAATCAATTTAACTAATTCCACCCGGAGCGATCTACAAACCTAGCAGTATCCCTGATTTCAGTGGACGTCAGGTCAGATAAATCGTTAAAGAAGTACTCCCCCAAGGTCGTATGTCTACGTCTAGCGAGAGCTGGGCAAAGGCAGAGTTGGTGAAGAATGGTTTCCTCCCCCTCTTCGTTCTAAAAATTTATTCAGAGGTCGTTGTATGTGAAACCAAGCAGGTGAGAATCCTTAGGTAAGCTCCTCCTTATATATTAATGCGCTCAGATTGGCGTAAGTGAGTGGTAAGGTCCAAACTATCAAAGAAAGCTTCACCTCCCACCATGCTTTCCAGTTTGGAGCCATTAATTTAAAAGTGTGTCGAGTTTCTCCTTTGGACCTCATCTAAATCCCATCCCTCTCTTGTAGGGATGATGGTGAGAAATTGGAAGTCGAAGAATGGTTTGGAGAAAGTGTAGTCGATATGTTTTGGTATATGTGCCATTCTTCAATGTTATTTGGTACGTACATTAGTTGGGCTAGAATGCTACTGTGCATTGAGGCTTCTAGCGGCCGAAAAAGCCAGCAACTTTCCATATAAACTGACTGGAGGTAGGTTCAGCATTTTGTATAGAATATTTCGTTTCTCCCAATTATTTCCTCATTTGCGGTGTTATCGAAGTACCCGATCAGGGCCCTTCGTTGAGGAACCCATTCCTCTTCCATAAATAGGCACCTTCCTACGTCTTCAGTACTATCACAAGAACGATACTCCACCATTTTTGATTTTTTGTAGTTCTTCGTAATGACTTCAAGTTCCCATCGCACTGCTCAACAATTTTATTCATCTTCTTGGACTTCCAGGCCCCTCTTCCAAAAAAAACCAAAAAATGAAATTGAATTAATATCGTTTTCAAATGTCACATTTCGAACATAATGTTTCAACTTATCGGCAGAAAGCATTTATATACTTTTTTGAGAGTTCCCTCATCATGAGCAGTCGGGATGATAACCTTTGGAAAGTCCAACATCTGCTAGGAACTTAATAGTACTTACATATTGAAATTTCACTTGGTTGGCCAGCCAACTCGTCCATGTGTCCAACACCAGCTATGCTGTAAAAAGTTTTTCTGCATTCACATAAGAATTAGACGGGTGCCCGTCGGCCGGGTTAGTGATCACAACCATTAGATAGTACCTGCACCAGCTTTGCAATCTATAGTACTTCTACTGGACATCATTTCAGCTAAAAAAGGACATTATGTCATTTGGTGACGCTCATCTCCTTCTCTCAATAATTGAATCTTAAGCACTCTTAATATCATCTAAAATTTATAGGCATTTTAGTAAAGAGATCGTCTTCGAAGTTTTTCAACCAACTTTCTTGCAATTATTGAAGTATTTCTATCATGATCGGATCACATTTACAAATAAACATACAAACTATACATTTCCAAAGGCTTTTAATAGGTAACAAGTTACCTTATTAGCTTTGAGCAGATGTTTGTAATGCATAGAAGGAAAAGTCGGCGACCCAACAAAGTATATTTATTCAAGATCAAGATCACCGCAGAAATATGTCAATCTGTGTCCGCCCAAGGTTTTAGAGCTATCGTGATGAAATTTTGCATATAGTCTTCTAATTACCATTATAAGGAAATCTTTTTTATTTCATGAGACAAAAAATCAGAGAAATCGTATAAGATTTAGATGTAGCTGCTAGATACAGTTAAAAATCCGAAAATTATCTTAATAAAGCAAATGATTTTATTTTGAGATAATTGCTGCAAATATGACACATTGGTTATTATTACACTTATGTTGAATGGTATATAAGCTTCGGTGCACGCCGAAGATACTATTGTTTCTTTACCGATATTATTTGCCTTCAAGAATGGCAGTTAGCGTATCATCATCATTGAGTATCATCATCATCTCTTGTAAACCAGTCTGCGTTTATTATTGTCCCGAGTATTTTATTTTGCATTATTATTTATTTATTTATTAATTTATTTCATAATTTTTATATTTGTATTACAAGCTGTGCCTCATATTTTGATACCATAGGTCCATATAGGTTTGATAATTGTCTTGCCATGCAGACCACTAGTTCAAAAGTTACAACTGTTTTGCCGTGGTAACCTCGAAAAACCGGTTTTTATAAAAAAATTTAACACTTTTGCAAACAATGTTTGTTAGTTAGCTGTTTTTGAAACAAAAATTTTTTTGTTCAGTTGTTGCTGCTCCACTTTACAATAAGAAAACAAAAATATTATTATAAAGATCTCTAACTGTTTACATTGGATAACAAATTGCAAGGTATAAGTCCCAATTTAAATGCAGAAACATTTCATGAAAAACATTTTGTTTGTTGGCAAGGGAACCATGGGGAAGAGAGAGGAGTTTTTGTTTCACGTGCACCGCGACACGCTTAGTGTTTGTCATTCGTAATGGCAACATACGAACATACAAGAAGAAATCATACCATATCGCCGAGAAACATTTTTGCATTTGTACACACGAACGAAACATCAAAAGGGAATTGAAAATGTTAATATTTTGGTTGAGCTTAGCAGAATAAAATGCAAAAGACCGAAATTGTTGAATGTTCGTAAGCAACTAACTTTAGGTTTATTTGTACATCAATAAAAGCAAAGAATATTAAAAGTACAGTATAAGCATATAACTGTTTATGAATAACAGAGAATCATGCAGCAAATGATCACAGTGGAGCAAGTGCAATATAAGTGCAGATAAATCTTGTCCAACACTTCCACTTTTATCAAACTATTTTCTTTCAATTTGCATTAAATTTTAAATGTTACTTCTGTACAACAAAAAAAAGAAAAACAAAAAAAATTAAAACTAATATTTCAAATTATGAACAATTTTCAATGAATTTCTAAAACTAATAAATTTTACTCTCGGCAAAGGCTTGGTAAAAATATCAACTATTTGTTGATCTGAGGATACATGCATTATATTGAACATTTTTTCTTGTATATTAGTAACGTGTTAAAATTGAAAGTTTTGAGTTTCTTCCTAGTAACTAGTAGAGATCTCTAAACTTGGACTTAATTTGTTAAGTTTGTTGTTGTTTCCAGAGTAATTTGTTATCGATGTGAATGCCCACGTATTTGGCATGTGTTTCAAGTTTCACTTATCGTCCGTTGACATGTATTGACAGTACATTTGTTGTATTTTTTGTTCACTTGAACAGTTTTTGTTTCATTAAGTTCTACGCTTCATTTATTAAACCAAGCAGCAGTGTTGTTAATGATTATTTGTAAGTTTTGAAGAGCAATTTCAAGTTTTTGGTGGGAATAAAGCAATATCGTGTTGTATGCAAATGTTGCCATCATTGCACCTGGGATCGTTGTAACCGGAATGCCTGCTGTATACAACATATAGAGAATTGGCAAAAGCACGCTTCCTTGCGGAATTCCTGCTTTAGCTACTTTTATGTTCGAGCATTCGTCTGAACGGTTTAGGAATAGAGTCTTGGATTTTATATAATAGTGCATCATGCCACACCTTGTCAAAGGCTTTTGAGACATCTAGGAAAATTGCCGGGCAGTATCTTCTATTTTCAATATCTATTGCAATTTTGTTCGTCACTCTGTGAATTTTTGAATTGTTGTGTATTTTCGTCCGAAGCAAAATTAGTGGTCTGGTATTTTCCTGTTCTGTTCGAGAATCTGAATGAGTCTATTTGAAATGACTTTTTCAAATATTTTTGCTATGACAGGCAGGAGGCTAATGGGACGATAGTGAGTTGTTTCTGACCTATCGTTAGCTGGTTTTATGACGGGTTTTATTTCAGCTACTTCCAGACTTTAGGATAGAACTGCAATCGTACAAACCCATTGAAAATGTTTCGCATATAAATCACCGCTATGGTCGGGAGTTGTTTGAGGAGTTTTCCGTTGATACCATCGTAACTTGCACTCTTCTTTTCTCTGAGGCTTTTCATCAAGGTCTTTATTTCATGTACCGATGTATATGTTATGTTACAGTTACTTGTTTGCGTTGTCGCTGCAGTCATTGATTGTTGAATTGAGTGTGTCGATATCTTTGTAAATGTTCCTTTGCAATATTGAGCTAGTGTTGAGGCTTTTGGTTTTAGCCCAGGTTCCGTTATCGATCTTAATAGGAGTTTGATAAGAGATCATTTGTTTTAGGTGCCTAGTGGCTTTCCAGAGCGAATAATCAGTTGAAGATCTAGCTGTGAGATTATATAGATATTTGGTAATTTTTTTATTTTCATAGTCTTTAAGACATTTTTTGATGACCTTTGTTATTTTGTTTAGCTTTTTTTGAATCTCTGGGTGTCTGTTATTTTGTCACTTCTCTTTAATTTTATTTTTTATATATATATATATATATGTTAATTTTGTAGTATTATTTGAATAGGGAGTGGAGTTAAAAGCTGCTTTGATGATTTCGATGTCATTGTTCGTTTCCAGGGTATTTGTATAGTGAGTATCTCTTGAATGTTTTCTATGTATAGGTCCCAGTTAGTGTTTTTATTATAGTGCTGAGTATTTAATTCTGATTTAATTAAGGTGCTATAATTCAAAATTATCCAGTTCATATCTTTTTCGTTGAAGTCCATTCCTGCGATAAATATATATCCGAGAGAGCGAAAATATTCCTCGTATTGTTCGCTAGTGATGACGTGTTTAGTTGAACAGTATAGGCAATGTCATGCGAGCCTCTGAGATTAACGTTACGTCCATACTGTTTGTTTTTATAAAGTTCCTTAGTTCATCTGCATGCCTAATTAGGCTGTTTGTATTCCAGATTAAAATTTTTAACGGATTCCATATTGTTTTAAGATCCAAAGATTAATAATGTTCATCATATTAGCTATCTGGGTAATCAACTGTTTCATCATATTTTAAAGTTCTTGTGTATCGTCTGATTGAGTAGACTGTAAGCTTGATTTGGCAATGGCTATTGAGCTTTCTTTAGTATCTGCAAGTTCTTCAGTAGGGTTTTCCTTTAATGCTTTCGCATACGTGATTGATTGCTATTTTTGCAGTGCGGGAGTTGTAGTTTTTGGAGCAGACATTGGAATGTGACTCTCAGTTTTTTGTCTCATTTGTGAAAATCTTTGTGTTTTTAGTTTTTTGTAGATTTAATCTTTTATAATTGGCTGTGTGCTTATTACCGCATAAAGCATTTGAGCTTATCACTGCTATTGGTGACCTCACAATCAATAGCTTCATGTGCGCCTGCACATTTGACACAAACTGGCGATAGCGAACAGTAGTTTTTGTGCGTGGAGCCTCAAAACTTACTACACAATTGAGGAGATATTTATTGTTGTAGATTTCTTTATTGTTATTTTGTTGTTTCAGTTCAATTGAAAATAATGGTAAAAGTTGTATTATGTGTATTAGTGACTATGTGACGTTTTTTGTTTATTTCTATTTTTAAGTCTTCTGTGTTGGTAGAGTAGTGCATGTGCCGTAGTATCATTCGAAAGCTTCTTTGGTCTTTTGTTTTATATGTGAAGTGTTGTGCTTTTTTCCCGTCTAGCATTGTTGTTATTTTTTCATGTGTGTCTCAGTTTGTTGCTTGTATTAACTTGATTTTTTAAGAATGTATTTTGTATTTTAGCGGGGTTTGTTTTATTTTGATTAACGTCTGAACCACTGTTTTCTACAACGTTTTCAAGCTCGTCGTCGAGATTGAGTATGTCAAGCATGTTCGACGGCGTTGGTTCGCTGAACCAATATGTTTTTAATATTTTCTGATATGTGCTTTGAGTATTTTTTCTTTGTTTCTTGTTGCTATTTGTTTGGTCGTTAGAATTGTTAGAATATGTTGTGCGTAGGTTTTAATTTCGTTTTTTCGTTTCGTAATTGTTTGTTGTACTCACTTTGCTTGTGCTCATTTATAGTATTGTTTTCTGTTGGAATGAATGTTGTTGTTGGTGGGAGATCAAATTTGGATGATTGTATTTGCATGTTCGCAGTTTGGTCTACCGAATTTGTAGTTTTTTGTGTAGGCCGTGCCGATGAGTTCGATGACGTGATCGATGCTGCCGCTGAGAATGTTGTTGTTGGTGTTATTAATGTTGCGTTACTAACGGCAGGGCTTGTTGTTGTGGAGGCTGTGATTGTGGTCGGTGTTGGTGGAAATAATGGAGTTGTTGGTGTAGTGCACTGAGCACTCCAAAGTGTGGACACTATCTAACAAAGTGGACACACTATCTAACAAAGTGGACACACTATCAAAAAAATTGGACACACTATCTAACAAAGTGGACACACTATCCAACAAAGTGGACACTCTATCAAAAAAAGTGGACACACTATCTAACAAAGTGGACACACATGCCCGATTGCTTATTATCGTTGTCGTTTTTGTTTGGTTTTAAAAAAGCGTGAGAGCAAAATCTCGCTCTAGAAGTGTAAGCTGATAAGCGATGCGGAGGTTTGTTTACCGGTTTTTGTGGTGTTTGCACCGGTAGAAATTATTGAAAAGTAAGCATTGTTGTTGTTTACTTTATTTTTCTTTAATTTTTTGTTTTGTTTCTTCCCACACTTTTTATTGATTTAACTTTCAAGTTTAACAATTTCTTATTGTTACTTGTAATTATTTTGCTTGCAATTAGATTATTGCAGAAGCGACTTTTTTCGCTAATTTTGTTTATATGCTTATAATCGCAATTGAACTTATATGAAATAAAATTAATTCACTTTTGTTGAAAGATTCGAAGAAAACACGTCTGTACACGGCGAAGACTTTGATCGAAAAAAAACTAAATGAAAAAAAAAACCAGAAATGTAGCAGATTAGTATCTTCGGCATGCACCGAAGCTTCTGTACCGATGTAGTCGGTTAACTTAACCGACTACTTAAATACCCTTCACCTTATATATTTGCATTTGGACGATATTCTTTAAGTCAA
>JAWNPW010000301.1:0-18299 GCA_035078745.1 Diastata ussurica
ATTCACATGAACTTTCGGTAGTCCTCTGATACATCTGCAGGTGAATGGTATAGAAGCTTCGGTGTACGCCGAAGATAGTATTCGGCCCCACCTTAATTTTTTTTTTTGTCGCTTTACGACTTTGACAGATCTATCAATATATCCATCAAATACTAAAAACAAAATGTACCTAAAATTATGCTACACAAAAATTATGATTTCCAAAAATCTGAGTTTATATTTAGTGGATAGTGATCTAGTGTAGGAAGTGTCCTACATTAATTTTAGTTCCTTATGTTTTACCAAAGAATATGAATTGAGTAAGAAGCGGAATGGGAGAATTTGAATTTTTTTGAGCCATAAAATTTGATTTTTTTGAAAATTTTTTGTTTTGAAACGGCCGCTTGAGGGCCGATTCTATAATTTTATAGAATCTTTTATGACAATTTTTCAACATTTGAGCGTCAGAGCACAATAGAATTTTTACTCAATTTTTAAAATTTCTTAATTTCACTCAAAAATGCTTCATTTCACTCATAAAAATAAATGGCGGGGTTGTAAATATAATTAAAAATTATTCAATGAATAGGAAACTGTGTTGAAGGATAGGTTCATGTCTTGAGTCTTGAGAGTGGAGGGTGTAAATATTGAGTGCATGAAAATTGTAAGTTTCTATTTTTTTTTTCTATTTTTTTTGAGTAATTTGAGTGGGATCACTTTTAGTTAAAAAAATGTCAGCCCCGCGAAATTTTATTCCGTCAATATTTGCAATTTCAGTGCCTAGAAGGAGTGGCCAAAGACCCTATAAAGTATATATATTCTTGATCAGCATGAACTCAGGAATCGAAGGCACGTTCTAATAAAAATTCGGACAAGCAAAAAAAAAAGGGACAGAATTTGTCAGTTCTTGATGCTTTTTTGAAATTCAAATTCAAAATTAAAAAAAAACACCTGTGTATGTGTGTGTTTTTTCCTACGTGGCCCAGGTGGGGCGTAAGAAATTTCTTCAGTTTGAGTATTTTTTCACTGAAATCACTCAAACAAACTTCTTATACTACTGTATACATAGTATACAGTATACATACTTCATTTCTGATTATAATCGCTTAGCCACTAATCGTTTAGCCACACATCAATAGAATCGAAAAGGTATACGGCGGATTTAAGATTGGTGAATTTAAGCGAACTCCCGTAATCAGCTGATCAGTGATCAGCGCAGATAAAAAATACTTAACAAAAAATGATAGGCGCAGTAGTTCGCAACACCATTTAATTTTCAAAACAATTAATTGAAATATTGCGATAGAAATAGGAACAAGTGATCGGTGTGTCATTGAATCGAAAAGAGTCGATCTGACTGACTACACACAGAAAAAATAGATAGGTAAATCTAACCGAAAAAAATTGTTAAAAAACTATTTTTCTACTTTACTTTACTTACTTTACTTTACTTGTGTTTTTAAAACACAAACAACAAGTACAATTTAAGTTGTTAATCTAACCGAGGAAAAATTGTTAAATTTATAAACAACTAAAATTGTAACTTTACTATTTTGCTTGGTTATTTAAGTTATTTAACCGAAGAGATATATGTAATTCTCTCCTCGCACGAAACAACATTTTTTGTTCAGTAGATAATAAACACAGTTGTCGACTTTGTTCCAACGTCGACGGCAAAAAAAAAAACAACAAAAATTCAACAAAGTTGAACACACATCTGGTACTATTTGTTCGCGTTCGAAAACATACATATATATTTTTGTGTATTCTATTTTGTGTTGCTGTCGATGGTCGTAGAAATTGATTTCCTATGACTGAAGTTGGCACTCATATAATTCGCAACAACTTCTTCCAATTTCCGTATGTTTAAAGGCATGATATTCAATTAGTTACAAACGAACTGCGATAAACCGGTAAGTAGGAACATTTTGCACTGATGTGTCTTATATTCAATTATTGTCTTCATATAAATAAGATTTTCCTTTGAAGAGCAGGCAGGCATTGTTTCCAACTGGACAGAAGACGAAAGCGCAAACCCCACAATGGATGGGATTGACGTTGCTTCATATAAAAAATTGACATAAGAAATTCCGTCCGGTTGTTTCAAATGAATGGGGACGATGTTTATAGAGAATTACACAATAAAATTACTTCGCTTCAAATATGTATAATTAGACAGACGTTTGTTATAGAAAATAAAATTCATATATGCACAATTTTTGCGCGCAACGCCATTTTATTTCGTAGGTCAAGCGACTTGCAAACTGAAAACACTTTTTCGAGCTCGAATCCACTAATATCGATCAATAATTTTTTGTGTTTTTTTTTTAATTGATATTCGATAATAAGTATCTTAAAATATTAGTTTTGATAAAAATCATAATTAATAGTATTAATATTTATAAAAACTATTTTTCATGGCAAAAAAAAATTTTTTTTCATGGTAAATGAACTATTTTTCATGGTACACGAACTATTTTTCATGGTACACGAACTATTTTTGATGGTAAACGAACTATTTTTCATGGAAAACGAACTATTTTTCATGGTAAACGAACTATTTTCACGAACTATTAATATAACAATTTTCAGTCGGTTAGATTTACCATTTTTGTCTGTCACTGCAATTCTAACCAACTTTTTCGGTTAGATTTACCTATCTTTATTTTGTATGTAATAATGATAGAAAAGAAGATTATGTCTGGCGCAAGCCCGTGTGACATCACTTTAGTTAAAAAATTAATTGTTATTGTGATAGTTAATATTTGTTAAACTAAAAAATTGATTGTTGGTTTGTTAGTTAAAATTTCTTAAACTAAAAAAACAATAAATAATTTTTGGACTACTCTTCAAAATTCAATAATTCAAATACAATACAACTTGTTGCTAACTATTTTTCTCCAATTGACAGAAACAAAATAAAAAAAAATTCAATTCAACTCAGTGAAATCTATTTCTGAGGCGGTTATTGAATTAGTTGATTTTCTGAGAACCCTTTACCTAACAAGGGCTCATTTCATTCACATTTTAACGTCGCGTGCGTTATCGTGAGTGAGCAATATTTCAATCACGCGCGCTCACTTGAGCGTGAATCGTAAAAAAAAAGTAAACGTGAGCGTGTTTGGACAATTACCCTTCGTGAGCGTGAGTCAAAAGTCACTCACGCGCCCATCTCTATTTTCGCCAAAAGTAATTGCTCGATGTTGGTAAATTTGGATTCAAAATTTTGGTCGAAACCTCTGGTTTTGGAAACTTTCTGTTTCAAAGCTGTATGTTGTATAAATATATAGATATACAATAAATTAAGTGACCATATTTTTAAAGTGTGAAATTTTCGCATTTTCATCCATACCTCCAAAAGTGGTTTGATGTTTATTTTTATTGCGCATTGTCATTTTTCAAATATCGGTAAAAATTCGGTTCATCTCCTATTTTTTCGGATGGCTTCTCGAGCACACCATCTAGAGCTCGGGATTCTTCACATTCTTAAAATATATATATTTTTTCATTTATTTTTTGAATTTCGATCTAATTTTCCTGAATTATTTGAATTTCATTTCATCATGGTTGTTCGAGAAGAAAATTCAAAAAATTTTTTTTAAACAAAATTTAAAATTTACAACAATATTATCTCAATATCAATATTTGTTTCTCATTTGATTGTTGCACGGCAGCGAAAGCTGGAAACGAAATGGAATCAATAACAAGTGTAACAAGGTGGATCAACAAACATTTAAAAAAAAAAACGGATTTTTTGGTGTGCTGCAGTGTCTCCGCCAAGTGGACAGCACTGAAAAGTAGTGGAAAAGAATAAAATGTTAATATAAATGCTTTATAAATGCATTCGTTAAAAAATAATATCTTTACATTCTTGTCGAACTTGTTGGCCTTAGCAATAACAATTTCCAACTTCCTTCTGTGATTAAAATTGGTTTTCTTACAATCGAGAAAGGTGCAGTTGCTATTCCAAAAACATTTTCGGTAAAAAATATCGTAATACATGGATGACTCAAATGCCAAATCGATTAACTCCACTTTTTTTTATTTTTCGAAATTTTAATGTCAAAGTACTTGATAGATGCCAAATTGCTAAAATTCATAAAAAAAAAATGGAGTTAATCGATTTGGCTTTTGGGCCATTCACATCTAACTCTGGAGAAAAAATGTTGTCTTGTGTGGTCTATAGCTCCGTAGACCATAGATCATGTTAAAAATTAAACAATAAAAGTTCTGTTTACAATTTTGTTTCATTCAAGATCACTGACCTAAACCTTTAGGAGCCTAATCCATGGTTGAACTACTCATTGTTTCAGACCCATTTTTGCACAGCCCTTAAACTCACGTACAAATCTGTGAAACACTGCAAATTATAAAAGATAATAAAAAGTATGACATGACACCATTAAAACAACTGAGAGGCGAAATTAGTGCGAAATTTTAATATCAAAATTGAATCATTTGTCACAACATTTAAACATTTCCACTGACGCTGTTCATATTCATGCTGAAAAGTAAAGCGCAATATTTGAAGCTCGGCTACAACTTTGACATGCACTCAGAAAAATACAAAAAATTGTAAGCATGTGTTTATTTCCACAAAAAATACTATATTTTTCACACGTTCGAACAAATATTATTATATTTTTATTGTTTGGTATTTATTGATGGCAAATACTGAATTGGTAAATATAACTAAAAATTTGTAACTGTGTATATACATATATTTAACATTTCATAAACTGGGTTAATTTTAATGTTTTTGTTTCTTTAAATCTGTTATGGACTTAACAGCACAAATACATATTTACGAGTATTTTAATTTATATTGAATTGTTTGTTGTTTGTTTATTTGTATTTCGTTATTGCGATTGAGAGTCAGCGAACACCGATTGGTGAAAAACTTGAATACATTTACATATTGTCATATTATTTATTATGCTGATTGGTTGTTCGTGCTGGAAATGTTGCGAGAGCGCGCCCCACAAAGAGAGTTGTCTAAAGAGCATAAGAAAAAAAAAACTATCAAATAATATGAGAGCGTTCCCAGAACGCAAAAGAGCAAAAGTGCTTAAATTTTTAACAAACGAACATAAATTTTCCCGCTAGATTTAGCATTTTTCTACCGTTTCAGATGTACGAACATAAATAAACCAAAGCAAACGTTGAAGTAAATTAAGAGAAATAATGAAAAATAATTTCAGTTTAAGATTTAAAATCAAGAGTTTAAATAATTCTATATTCTATTTAATTTAATTATGTACTTTTTTTTTCTATTCTATGTTGGAATGGTTCAAACTCGTAAAAATCAAAACAAAAGTATCGGACTACTATTAGTAACTCAATATACATATTTCAAATTGAATGAGAAAAATACAAAAAGCGTCAATTATCCTTGGTGATTCCCCAGAATGCTCTCAAATTTTGTTGAATTTTGCATGTACATATGTGGTGTGTGTGTACTTAAATACGCACTTATTGTGTATTTTGGGATTGACTACAATGAAAAGTAAATGCAACTCTCGCTCTTAGCTATAGCTAATTCATAACCAGTTGATAATAAAGGGTTTTCCATATTCCAATTTTATTTAATACTAGCTGACCCTTCAGACGTTCCAATATTTGACCAACTACTCTGACTTATATTAGCTCGTCCTGTCTTTGGTATTGTAATGGACACTATAAAAGGACACGGTATTGATACTGCTTCTATTTTCATCTTCCGTCTCCATCCTAATTCGCTATTTTCTACGTCCCATGGTTGTCCTCCATCATCCACCTAATTCATTGCCATTCTTACCTCACTGCATTCTCCCAATTCTTCATCGTTCCCCTCCATCCACCTCCTCCATCTTTCTTGACCGCTATCCACATTCTTCCACCTTCCTCCCTCTGCTCCACCATCCTCCATCTCTATTGTTTGGCATCCAACTACCAAATCTATCTCAATCATTCACTTCCTTCATCATTCACACAAGATCCTCCTTATTCATTGATTGAAGTAATAAATATAGTAAGGGAAAAGTAAATTATAATGATCTTATTTACTCTGAAGTTTTCACGAGTTTGAAGGTCATTGAAAAGTTTTTATAACGTCATACTAACTTCAAAAATTTACTATGAAGTAATTTTGAAGTAAAACTCGCAGGATCAATGACATTGAAATATCACTTATTTTAGTTAGATTTACTTTTAGGTCCTATGGAACCAATTAATTTACCATGAAAGACATCTTAATTTTTTCAAGATTAAAGCAGTTGCTATACTTCTTGATATACCGTGATGGAAAAAATAATAGAAAAGACTAGTTGTTTTTGGTTATGATCAAATTTTCTTCAGTGAAATAAATTTTTTTATTAATGTGTTAATTTTTATTTAATATTTATTGAATTATGTTTCAAAAGAAAAAAGAAAAAATTTGATATTTTAAAATTCGTTGAACAAAAAAGAACAAATAAAAATATTTAATTTAATTGCCCTGGAAAAAAATATAGAAACAAAACCTAAAATTAAGGATTTTTTTAAAGTAATCGATTCGAACGAGGAAAACAATTATTTTTTTTTTAATATTTGTTGTGCCACCACGGTTTTTTAAGTCTGCGAAACACCGGCGACCCATGGAATCCACCATATCGGCACAAATTGAGTGTTCAATGGCGTGACCCTCGGCCTGAACTTTTTCACATAATGCATTCTTGATTTTGGACTTCAACTTGGCAGTTTTATTTTTTAATATCCCCCGATAGATATTCTATGGGATTAAGGTCTGGTGAGTGTGAAGGTCATTCCATCAAAGCCACTTCATTGTCTCGGAACTATTTTTTTTACAAGTTTCGAGGATGGTTCGGGGTCGTTCTCCTGCTTAAAGTCCCGTTTTAATGGAATTTCTTCCTCGGCGTATGACAGCATTATACTATTGGGTATGTTGACGTAGTCTTTGGTGCACATTTTGCCTTTTACCCAATGTTTTGGACCAACCAGACGAAACAGAAAAACAGCCACATATCATTATGTGGCCACCACCGCGCTTAACTGTCTTCGTCGTGTATTTTGGATCATGTACAATATTTTTGGAGCGAAACAAAGGTGAATTTATTTGGATCTGATGGAAAACCACAAGTAAGACGCCAAAAAAGGCTGCACATGATCCAAAATACACGATAAACACAGTTAAGCACAGCATGGCTGTTTTTCTGTTCCGTCTGGTTGGTCCAAAACATTGGGTAAAAGGCAAAATGTGCACCAAGGACTACGTCAATTGCAGTCTTAAAAAACCGTGGTGGTACAACAAAATATTAAAAAAAAAATAATTGTTTTCCTTGTTCGAATCGATTGCTTTGAAAAAATCCTTAATTTTAGGTTTCGTTTCTATTTTTTTTTCCAAGGCAATTAAATGAAATATTTGAATTTGTTATTTTTTGTTCAACGAATTTTAAGATATCAAATTTTTTCTTTTGAAACATAATTCAATACATATTAAATAAAATTTAACACATTAATAAAAAAATTTATTTCACTGAAGAAAATTTGATCATAACCAAAAAAAACTAGTCGTTTCTATTATTGTTTCCATCACTGTATATATTGTAAACGAAATGTCGCTTCAACTTTTCTCTTTTGTAAATTCTTTGAATTCGAAGAATATCTCTTCTTCTTGATAATGATTTGGAAACAATATGTTTCTTTTATTTGTTAAGGGAGAGTAAAATTTTAATATAAAGTAATACAATCCTATTACAATATACAATATGGAATTCTTGTGCGTATTAAAAAAATAATTGGCTCCATTAAGGAGTGAAGTGAGGAAACATTTTTCAAAAAAAAAATCTGAAGACAATCAAGTGCCTATTGTGCCATCAAATTTTTAAATGGTCTCGTAACACATCAAATATGATGCAGCATTTAAAACTGAAGCACTGGAAGGAGGTCGAAACTTTTAAAAGTACATAAGTGAAATAGTTTCAAAATAAAATTAAAATTAAATTAATTGAAATTCATTTAACTTTAAATGCATATGACATACTAAGAAAAATCAACGAGGAATCTGACAGTAGCAGCAATGGAGAGAGCAGTGCCGAACTGGTTAACAACTCTTTGAGGCAGCGTCAAACACCAGCAAGACAACACCAAGTTTTAACCAGCCTAAAATTCACATAATTCTATCTAATGCACAGAGCTATGGATCAGGTGCTTTTAAACATCAAAATCTGACGTAGACGTTGAAATGATTGTCACAGATAATCTCCCGTTTTCACATGTTGAAGGTAGGTTTTAAAAATTTATGATTACATAATTCAATTTATTGCAATTGATTATTATAATCAATTAATTGATTTTTCATTTTTATTTGCCATCACTAGTCTTGTATAATTGATTAAAAAATAAAAAGCTTAACGCTTACTATCACCAGTGATAGTTCGAAAACGACCCAAATAGCAATTTAAGCACCGTTATGTGCCTATCACTACGATAAACAGCTTTCAGGTGTTCCGGAACAGTTATGGAAACGATGCAGACACCGTTCCTACATAGATAGGGAAAACTAAAACCTCCTTAAAAGTTGAAATTAAGTAACAGCTGACTTGATGTTTCATTTGTATGTTAATATTATTAAAATTTTTTCACTTTCAGGATAATTTTTTTATTTGAACATGCACATTACGTGTATTTTTTTTTGCGAATTCTTACATTTTTGTAAACTGAAGAAATTATCACTTTGAGGTATAAAATGTTATTAAGTTTTTCCTTAGAGTTCACACTTTTATGGAAGAGATGATCTTAATATTTCCGACAGTTGTCACGTTTTTATACTCTATTTTATCGGAAAGTTCTCTAAACTATAAAATGACTTCACTCAATATTAATTCAACATAAAATTCAATTTCAAAATGACGTCAACAAAAGTATTCAATAGCATTCAAAATCTCGACAAAAACTTTTCAGTTTCAACCGAGATGCCATGCAAGTATGTATGCGCTACGTTGTTGCCATTTTGTGTACACTTCAAATATAATTTGGTTGTGCGCGTTTCGTTTCGTTCGTTTTTGCTTTTTAGCGCATACTACGAAATAGGTTCAGTTGATGCTGAATCGTGAAAGCAAGATCTGTTTTGCTTGTTTATGTTTCGCACGCATGAAATTTGGATTTTCATTGGATACATATTTGGCATTTTGACCATATTTTGATTATTATTTTTAAGAAATTGTTCACTTATTTATTATATATTATATATTTGAATATTTGATGTTCATTATTTATTTATTTATTACAAAAAAAAAAAGCTAATATGAAAAATAATCTATAATGTAATGAAAAAAAAAATAATAAGAAAAAAATAAACACCAATATTAAATAATAAAAATTAAGTTTTTTTTTTTAAATAACACTTTATTATTATAAATATATAATATTAATATCAAATATTCAAAAATAATGAAAAGCAAAACAGATCTTGCCTTCACAATGATTCAGCAACAACTGAACGTATTTCATATGTATGCTCATTTTTTACAAAATCGAACGAAACGAAGCGCGATTTGCGCAGTGTGCCTCTTCACGATTTCACCAACACATTCATCAAATTTCGGCTGGTAACATGATTTCCGACCTTTGTTAGGATTTTTTTTGCTGAGTGCAGATTAGTGTTGATTATTTCTTTGAATCATGAAATGAAACTATTTCATATTTTTTTTATGTTGTGATTTCTTCTTCTTCGTATCCAAATTTTTCCGCGAAAAAAATTCAACATTTACTTTAAGGATTACGTCGCAGGTCTTATAGATGTGAAGATTAAACGAAAGGTTTTGTTTTTCAAACCGTAAAAAAACATTGCGACATAATCTATAAATATAAAAGAGAAAATATGTGTGTTTGTTTCATAAACCGCTAAACCGATTTTCATGAAATTTTTAGGGAACCTTTAGAATAGATTGTCGCCTTGAAAAAAAAAAACGTGTGAGAGTGTTGACTTCAAGATATACTGAAACACCGGAACAACGCATTATTCTACTTGATACCAATCGATCGCGAATAACCCATTCAATAAAATATAGAATCAGTTTGAGCGAAAAGACGTTACCCATTTGGTTACAAGGAAATTAAAAATATGATTTTTACCTGAAATAGCCATAAAGTGGGCCAGAGATGTGTGTATTAAAAATGTAGATATTTCCCTTGCTCTCTAACTTTTAAATCCAGTGATTATCGCATTGGATTTAAGTACAAAAAATCTGTAAAATCCACATTTCTTTTAGTCGCAGGGTTCTTTCTAGTATAATATGTAATCATAAAAATTGCACCGAGTTGAAAATTTTTTAACGTTTTGACATTATTTCACTGTTCGGAACTTTTAGCATTCTCTTTTGCGTTAGCATTTTTCTACAATATGTTTTAGCGACACTGATTACCAATACTGGTCGTGCCAAAATTTAACAATCAAGCAATTAAATAATCGGAAGAATTTAAAGAAACAAATATCAGAACGCATAAATATCGAATTTTTCCTTACGCATAGTATTTCAAATGTTATAGCATCTAATCTTTCAGTTAGATTGATTTCCTGACCGCCTTGTGCTTGAAACTAAAATCTGTATATAATAAAACTTTGGAAACATTTCTCTTTCGAAGCGCAGGTACGTTCGCTCTTTTTTTTTTGTTGAATGTTCGCTCTCTTTATATCGGAACGTTCGTTTGTTTGCGTTGATGCCTGGTTGGATGAACGGTTGGGATGCTGTGTATGAGAATAAATTGTTAAATTCAAACAAACTTTTAGTGGCAAACGATTGCTGCGCAGTGGTGGACAGAGTAGTTGCACGCACTTCCTGCGTTTATTACGTTATTACGCTAAATGAACTGAAAAAAAGTTTGAAAAATATATCTATAAATAATAAAAGAAATTAAAATTATTTAATTTATACGATAGCAAAAATCGAATAAAATAAAAAATCTTTTAATACTTTTGTGTTGTCTAACATGGTCATAACATCATCATAACAGCGATAACGAAGTACGTTTCGCATGCGTGTACGGAAATTAAAGCAAAAAAAACAAAAACAAACAAAATAGTAATACAAAAAGAATATGCAAAATCGGTCGTGATGTACACATGGCGAAAAAAAATTATGATATCTGTTCAAAATTTTTAAAGAATATATGCATATATATACATATATACATATATATACATATATACATATATATACATATATACATATATATACATATATACATATATATACATATATACATATATATATATATATAATGCAAAAGTGCGCTTCAGTCACATATTATCAAACTACAGTGAAAGTAATGTAATGTGACTTTCACATGCATCAAATAGTTTCTTCTTTTTTAGTACGCCTGTCGGTTAAAATGATTTGCAATGTATCAACTATCTTTTAATAAATAGGACTGTGTTATTACAGTGTTATTCTTTCAAGCACTTGCCAAACAAATCCCGCGACTGTGTTAAGTGTATGCATACGTGAGTAAGAATGTGTGTGTTGTATTCGCGTGAGTGATAATTTGAAGATTCCACCAGCTCGCAAGTACTAGTTTCAAAATCATCTCTACACAATCGAAATAAATTGAAATCGAACCGAAAAGTATCGACATATTGCATTTGGAAAATTTTTTTGTGTTTCGATTTCGTTCCCGAGTTTCTCAATGTTGGTGGAGAACAATTGTTGCATTATGGTTGACAGACTATCTAGTCTGATCAAAACTTTGAAATATAATGAATAGTATCTACCGGGTTGACAAGTTTTCCGTTATAAAGAGAGGGCGAACAGTTTTAAAAAAATATAGGCTCGGATCCATTCTCTGATCAATGTTTGGTCAGAGCAGTTTCCATAATAAATAATATAGTACATATTTTCGTTAGACCATCACAGATTCCCAGTAGTTGTAACTGTAGATAACTCTTTTTGATTTATCGTTTTCACTTAACATACTAGTTTTCGAATCTCCGTTGCCCACATTTACTTTGTACAATCATTTCGGTAGTAGTGCAGACTTATTTCTTCCCTAAGTCAGGTCTAAATTTATATTCGCTAGTTGCTTACTAAGCTGGTACTCTATACAATAATATGGGCAAAAATTTGCCTAAAATTTTTTTTTTAAACGAATACAATCGAAATTTATATACAAATCCAACAAATAAGTGCGCACTTAACACTCTTCTCCATTAAACCTTTGTTTGTTCGAAAATTTGAACTCAGAGGTCAAAAACTTATCATGAAACTATAAAAATTTTTAGTTTGCGTCGCTATGTAGCTCGTCATTTGGTTTCAATTTGTTCGGTAGTGCGTTCAAATTGCATTTCAATTTGTTTCATCATATGTGTATACAGTTCTCTATAAATTGTTGGGGACTGCAGTTCGACTTTTTGCAAATGACACGATCAATTACTTCTGCAAATGAAATTTAGTAATCCTTTCAAGAAGACAATGGTTTTCAAATTCTTTATGGTATTCAAATAGTCTGATTTAGAGAATAATGCGTAGAAAGATTTGAGCAGATGCCCAGATCCTCTACAGGAAATTATACATTATATACATTACGTATTCGAACAATTACGTTTCTATGTCTATCAGTGACCCTGAATTTTGCGATCTAGGCGGCCAGAAAATTTTATTTTGCATGCAATAAAGCAATTGGTTTACCAATACGTGTGGCGATACCAATGGCCTTTTTTATATATTTTTTTTTTAATCGAGATTTTTCAGAATGTCTTACCCATGAAATATAAAATATATATAAATCTGATCAGATTTCAAAACATGTTCGCCACAACAGCACAAATATCATTAGAAATATTGAATACTAATTTATGATCCCATATCAGAACATAAACGAGCGAAGTAATTAAGCTTTAGTTTAAATCTGACAGAGAGTCAGTCAGTTAGTGACTGAGTTACCTTTCACGATATATAAACAATAATATTGTTTTTTATTTTCTATCTTTTTTTTCTGTCTTTTATTCGTGAAGAGGGTTTTTTCAAAAATACCCCACCGTGAATTTGGGAGTGTGAATTCATCCATTTCATTTCCCTAGGAAATGCAGGATCGCCGTTAAGCATTGCTTTACGTGGCAGGGGAGTCCCGTGAGTCCCATTTTCAAATTAGTGAAAATAGTGAATTTTATGAACATATACTTTCGGTGGCATGTGAGTCGAAAATCCTGAAATGAATTTCTAGGTGTCCATATGGGTATCATCTACAAGTAAGAACTAATATAATGTGGCATTCGGGATGAGAGATATAGAGCAGAATATGAATACACATTTTACAATTTATTTGCCGCAGGAGAATTTAATGAGGATTTTCTTAAATTATCTTCAAGTAATCCTTCATCATCCTGCATCATGTCGATGCTTGCATTTGTTCTATTCTATTCTAGGCCTCAATTTGAAAGATATCGAGCTCAAATTTAGTATTATTTCAAATTCAATAAAAAAAAATCATTCGCAGAAAATAAGCCGAATCCAATAATGCTTATATAAAGCTGTTGTATATAGAGAGAAAATAATATAAAATCGCTTTTGGAAAAGCCTCTTTTGTTTATAAAGATATCTTGAGAAGTTTTTAAACTATATTAAAAATTTTTGTGAGAATCTGTGAAGCTGGACGTGATCGTACAATTGGTCGTGACACATACCATTTTAGTATCAAAGCAAGAGTTGTTAAAATTGGACTTTAAAATGCAGATTTTTATGGATTTGTCGATACATCTATCTATATGAATTATAAATTCAAAATTTTATACCGTGTGAACTATAACCCTTTTGACACAAGTTAAGAAAATTCGCTAAAATAGGGACCGCAGGTATTTTATATTTTGAATATGAAATATTTCGTACACATAGCTCTTGGTTTATCAATAAGCTGATTAAGCTACTTTGCAGAGGGCCTCACGTTGATGAGGGGTTCACTGACGGGTATATTATTATACAAATTTGAAACTATTTTGTGTTGTTCAAATGAAATAGATATGTTCATTGAGCGGTGTTGGATGATAATGTTAAGAACTTGATAAATTAAAATGGTCCTGAAGATGTGCATGAAATTTTCATTATTCATCAAGCACTTTCATCTATATTTAAAGACAAATCTACCTGAATAACTTGCAAGATATATGATTTGATTGAAAATGACTTCAATGTATTCACTTCATTTTTAAAACTTCGTTTGTGAATGTATTTGAAATGACAAATATTCGATCAAAATAGTGCGCAGTTTTCGACACAATATTTATATAATTTTTTCATATTAAAATAGTATAGATATTGTGAATTTATAGCCATAGAAAATTTTTAATAACGAATCGGTGAACTTATAACCGAAAAAATTGTTACATCCAAAATTTTTGTCCACTCGATTTCAGTATGTTTGGTTCGATTATCTCCATCCGTCTAGTATACCCTTGATGGAGGGTACGAATTAGCTACATTTGAACATAACCGCTATGTATTTTTAAGAACACTTTTATGGATATAAATCCAACGTTATACAAAATTTTTTATGAATATTATATAATTTTAATCGAATATTTGATAGAAGTTGACTTAAAATTTATCGTTCAGATGCAAGTATAGAAGCTGAAGGGAATTAAGTAGTCGGTCCTTACCGACTATAACATTTTTTTCTGCTCTATGGATAAAAAGTAATCTTTCAACACCTACTCGATGATCAAAATTTCAATATGTTCTGAAGCACATAAGCGACAAATTTTCTCAAGTATATCTCAAAATGGCATATATAATAGCCCATCTCCTAGAAAGGAAATAAGAAGCCCTTGCCAAGTATTCCATTTTGTATAAAAAATAAAGTATTGCAGAATGTAGGTTTGCTCTCTGCCAGGAACAGCTGTGGGAATGGCTATATATTTATGAAATTGCCTCATTTATGTAATAGCTTATGGCCCCCACAATGTTAAATTCGGCACTGTACACACTTTGAAAGTTTCAGTCTTCAATGTAGATATTGTATTGTGTATTTACTTACAGAACTTCCATGCGATAAATTAGAAAAAATCATCGGCTTAAAATAAAGTTTAACGTGCCATATTGTTTTAACATGCGATTATGTAACGATATAAAAAAACTGAATATTTTCTGAACTAGTCTCAAAAAATACATTCAAATATAAATATACATATATGTAATAATTATAATTAAAAAAAACCCATTAAAGAAAAAAAAAACATCACCCACACATCTTCAACTCTTTCCGTAAGAAAAACATAACAATTCGTTACATACAAATAATCATTATTAAAGGTAAGATACTCGAATTAATATTTTTAAATTTTTTACAGTACTTTTACACAAAATATATTTATGGTCAAAACGGTTAAATATTTGTTTGCTTACAACATTCCACGTTTGTATAGCGTCAACGAAATTTTCAGGTTGATGTTACAAAATTTTGTAATTTTGAAGAAGAAGAAAAGTAATAAGCTGGTCTCTGTCGTAGAAAATGTTCAAATGTGTGTTATGTTTACATGACACCCGTTGACGGGATCTTTGATTTTTTTTTTTCAGTTTAATTTAAATATAATTAAAAAATTTTATTCATTTCCAACGGAAAATATTTCATTGAAATCGGTTAACCCGTACAATATATAGCTGTTTAAAAACCTCTGCAATCAAATCGGTCAACGCGTAAAAGATATATAGCTAAAAAACTTAAAGCTCAATTTTCGGTTCGAAAACTACCACCACTTAGGCTTATCAATTTAACAATGTTTGATCAAAATCGAACACTTTCAATATTTCATTTCCGACTTCGGGTCAATAGGGTGTCCCTTATATTGCATTTGTTCGTATTTGCGAATGCATACTCTCTAATTTTTTTAACAACTAGCATGGTGACTCACATGCAACATTTTTTTGCCCGATGTGTTGTAAAAAAATGAGGGGGTATGCATTCGCAAATACGAAGAAATGCAATATAAGGGACACCCTAATGCTCAATCTTAATATACCCTCTGCGAAGGATATAATAATTAAAATCGTTTTTGCTCTTGTTTCAATACTTGGAAAAGTTAAAGGGATGTAAGCTCTTAAAACTTAATTTTTCGAAATCACGACTGCTCAATTGAACCATGTGATATTCTGAAGTTTTTCTTCTCTTTGAATCAGATGGATAATAATCTGGACCAATATTTTATTATTTCATAATTAGCACGTAATGGATGTTTTGTCGGCAAAAATAAAAACTAAATGAAAGGTAAAGATAAATTATGGTAATAAGATTTGATTAATTCTGATGTTGAATAATAATTAAATAAAATGTATAAATAAAAATGAGCGAAATAGGATTATATAACATTGCCAGCTATGATTTATTCCATAATAATTTGGAAGTAAATCAAAATTATTAAATTTCAGATATCTAACCACTTTGGTGGTGTAGTGGTAAATGCTTACCTAGTTTGAGCTCGTCTCTTAATCCAAAGGCTCATGTGCAACTCACGGCGCCGTGCGATAAAGCCATAGGCAATAAAGCCATAGGGGTTTATTTCTCAAGCTATTGAGTTTAGAACCCCATACTAGTGTAAAATGCAACTACAAGAGATTTCCATGCAGAAGTTCTGCCGACTGAATAGCCGATGTTGCGGCCGTAGGTTGACACCCAAAAGAGATTCATTCTACTTCTGCCTTAAAATCTCTTTTGGGTGGCCGGCATGCTGCCGGTTTTCAGTGAGGGTGTGAAACACCGGCTTCGCTGATTCGGAATGGTATTGCGGTATTTTTCAGAATTTTTGCTTTAAATCTTTGAAATTCTGAAAAATTCTGCAATACCATTTCTGGAGCAGTGAAGCCGGTGTTCCACGCCGTCCAAGTGTTATGATCCCCAAGAACCGGCCGGCCACCCAAAAGAGACTTCAATGCAGAAGTAGAATGAATCTCTTTTGGGTGTCAACCTACGGCCGCAACATCGGCTATTCAGTCGGCAGAACTCCTTATCCAAATTATTGGCAAAATTTTTAAACTTAAAAATTTTGTATTTGTGAGAATTTTGCATCACCTACGTACACATAGAATTCTCCACTAATGAAATATGTATGTATGCCGTTTGGTGCATTGCTTTTTCATCAAATATTGAAGTTTTCAAAATTTCGCGCGAATTTGGTTGCCTCCGTAGCGCAAGTATACGGAGTTCAAAATTCAAATCAATATATATTTACATTTTTTGTTTTTTTTTCCTTACTCTTTTGTATTTTTTTTCTTACTCAGTTCTGAGTTACTTACTTACTCTAGCCAATTGAGGGGCTTGGCTTACCTCAAGTGCTTGGCTGAGTATCATCAGATTTTCAAACTTTTCCAAAATACGCTTTGAAATTATAGGATATATTTCTGCTACCAATTTATAGAAGTTCGTTGGTAATTGATCGAATATCAATTATTTAATATAAAATATATAATATCAAATATTAAAAAAAAACCTGTGGTCGGCATATCGTAGTCATGTTCTAGAAGAAACGCGTGTGAAACGCACAATACGATAAAAATTACAAGTCAATAGAAAATTACCAGTCAACGCAGCAGATACGTTCATCAGAAATCCATGTAAAAAAAACCGTGTGAAACCGTTTCCTATTGTAAAATTGGGATACGTTCCATGTCATCTGAAAACCGTGTAAAATGAAATAAAGAAATATATTAAGTTCGAAAAACCGTGTAAAAAAAACCTTAACATTGTAAGTAGTATTCTCCGTTCATTAATACCATGCTCATATTCCTCATATTTTGATGAACTAATCTAGGAATTAATTTAGTGGTAGCTGAATGGTTGTGAGGGCAAGAGCTATTTGATTCTTTACGTTGTGCTTGCATTATTTTTATTCGATCATATATATATGTGATATTTTGGCTATGGCTTATTACTGTTGACAATTCGTATATTTTTGAATTTTCGAATAAAAATATTTTATTTAAATCGCGGGAAGAAAATTTTTTTGAATAGATTTTCATAGAAGGTTAACAGCAACTGAATCTTCTTTCATACTATTGTATCCAACGTGTGAAATATTTTTGTTACCAGTTTTCAAAAATTTACCAAAACGTATGTCTAGTTTTGCAGCAAATATCAAAACGGCAACACTGACTGTAGCAGAACTCTATTGAATTTTTGTTATTTTTTTTTAACTTATACAAAATAAATTGACAAACACTTTTATGCTATTATTTATACCATTCAACAGGTTGAATAGTATATTAACTTTGAGCAGATGTTTGAAACGCATAGAAGGAAAAGTCGGAGACCCCACAAAGTATATATATTCGTGATCAGCATCACCGCAGAAATCCATTGAG
>JAWNPW010000305.1:0-18261 GCA_035078745.1 Diastata ussurica
GTTGAACGAAGGGTCAACTTTGGACGGCCGTTACAGGTAAACCAAGCTTTTCCAAACATTTTCCAAAAGGGTTTTTCTTAAGGTATTTGTAATAAATTCCACCACCCAAATTCAAATTTCGTGACTACGTTTTTTTTCGTCTTGGCCGTGCTCTATTTTTTTTCTCCCACTGTGCGTCGTCGCGACTGCACGCGTTTTTTGAAGCTCGTGATAATTAATAAATTATTTGAACTTTATACGGGAGTTTTTTCGAAAGTTCTGTTAAAAATAAAAATAATAAGTCGCGCGGTTTGTTTGGTGTAATTGCAAAAATTTAAAATAAAATAATTACACAAATAAACAATAATTTTTCGCGTCGTTTCGTGTTTGATTTCAAACAGTTAAACACTACTCACATTCTTCACTATTATTTGAAAGCAAAATATCCAGCAACACAGCAGATAACAACAACAACTTGCGTGTAGCTGAGTCTCTCACTGCGAAAAAAAAACACAAGGTCTAATGCAGGTGGCGCTCAACACAAGGTAAATGACCTAATTTCTGATCAACTATCACTCAAATTAAATCAACTGGAGGTACGCTTATCACAACAAATAAAAAAATTGAGTAAGCAATCTGCCGTTGTCGTAGAGATCAGAAAAAGTTTTGCTGCACTTGAAAGCACTTTGAAAAAACAATCGGCCGACCAAACTGCTGCGATCGCTGAACTTAAGAACAACATCGCTGCACTCGAGAGCAAAGTGTCCGCTAAAATTGCTGCTGACATAAGTACACTCACTGTAGAGTTAAATCATAAAATAAACTCAAAGCTTATTAGCAGTTAAGGTTCCTTAACATCAAAAATCGAGAGTGAGATTTCTGCCGCTTCTGCAATCTCATTCACGAGAAGGTGAACAGCAACAACCTCCACCGGAGTTAATAAATGATATCATCAAACTGAGAGAAGATTTTGATAAGCTGATACTGCAACAAAAACAAAACGTGATATCTTCTGATGCGATAGTATTTGGCATACCATCTGGGGAGAGTGAAAACATCAAAAGAGTTTTTGAGAAAATCTGTCTCTCTATTGATTTCAAAGTGCCACAAGTTAAATGCATTTTTCGTATCAAGTCCGTCGTCATTGTAAAGTTTTACACACCCTAATCGAAATCGTATTATAAAAGCTTTTGGCGATTACTGTCGGCATACGAAGTCGGCAGTGTGTATGCGAAATGCTGGATTTGACTGCGACAGTTTTGTTTACATTCATGAAAGCTTGACTGCAGAAGCTAAAAAGCTAATGCAAGCCGCAATTAAATTAAAGCGAGAGAAGAAGCTTTTTTATGCTTTCACTCTTCAGGGAGTTGTGCACATCAGAGTTCGTAGGGCGATCCTACAGCAATTCATTTTGAGAGCGATTTTGGAAAAGCTATCTGAAGCGTCGTCTGAATCTTTTGACTGCATGTCGATCTTAAAAAGCTTTCTCATTTTAACACTGTTTTCTTTATACACTATCTCTGATTTAATATTAAGCAATTTAATAGTCTTAATGAAATTTTATATTGTGCAGGTTAATGGCTTTTTTAGGGATATCGCAGCTTTTTATTTAATATGCCTTATGTTTGCCTCTCAACTTAAAATTCTATATTAATGGTTGACTATTATAACGAAAGCATTAGCAAAAACGACAAGCTTCTCTTAAACATAATAAGTAAATATTGTCGCGGTCTCAAAATAGTTCACATAATGCTCGCAGTCTAACTAATGAAAAAATGAACTATATCAGATACGTCTTCGATAGTGGTAATATAGATATTTTATGTATTACTGAAACATGGATTAATATCGACCTTTTAGATTCAAATTTTATTCTCTCTGGTTACAGGCTGTTTCGTAACGATAGAAAAAATAAGCGCGGAGGAGGTGTTGCAATATACTGTAAAGAGTATATGTGCGCTTGTATTGTCAATAAATCTTGTAATGATGATGTTGAATATCTTAAAGTGAGCATTTCCAATAATGACTCTAAACTTTTAATAAGTTGTGTTTATAACCCGAGTCGTCAAAACAACTTAGACTCTTTTTTTACTAAATTAAGAGATTTTTCAGTTGACTATAACAATGTTGTTGTTTGTGGCAATTTTAATATAAACATTTTAAGTAATAATCCGGCTAGATATAACTTTCTTGAGCAAATAAGTCTCACCGGTCTGCATATTGTAAGTCATCAGATCCCTACGCGTTTTTTCCCAAACTCTGAACCGAGCCTTCTAGATTTATTTTTGGTATCTGATCTATCGTTTTGCTGCACTTTGAACAGTGCTCTTTTGTCTCTGACCACTATCTAATCTGTGGTATCTTTAATTTAAATTATCATCAGCACGTCTGTAAAAAATCGGTTAGTTTTCGTAATTATAAGTTGATTAAATAGCTCAGTTATCTCAGCTTATCTCAGTTGGTACCATGATTCAAATCGTTGCAAAATTTAAGCTATCTGTTTTTCGTTTTTCGTAAAATTTAATGGCATTTTCTCATTGATATTTGCCGCTTTAAGAGGAATGATATGTTTTCAGTCGAACTACAAAGTAAGTCCTACAATAACAATTAAAAAAAGAAAAGAGTAAAAAGATCAAGAAAAACTCGGTAAACGCTAATATGGTTATTTACATTCAATGATTTCCTAATGTCACATTCGTAGCTCAAAAATATCATTTGTTACCTTTACTAATGCATTTTCTGCCACAAATTTCTGAAATGTAGAAATTAAAAAAATTGTGCACTTCGGTAATTGTTCTAAACAAATAACTTTTTTTGCGGTTCAAAGTTTGTCACGTGACGAGACTTTAATTGTAAATGCAAAGACAAATATTTTTATTTTTATTATAAGCTATGTGTATTTTTGTGTAGATATCTGAAACACGCAAAAAGAAGTAAAACTGCCAAGCGGTAAAGAAAGAAATTAAAAAATGACCCACTAAAGTTTTTAGAGTACCGTGCAAAAGCGAATGAGAGATTACGAAAACACGAAAGAGACATCTTGGTATTGACAAAAGATAATGAGATACTTTTTAAAGAAAAAAGGGCAAAAGACCGTATAAAGCAAAAAAAATAAAAAGTCGTGACAAAAAAAAGTGAAATGGAGCAAAGAGAAACTGTGAAAATAAAAGTAACTAGAACAGCATATTGTGTAAAAATAAGTATTTAATGACACATAAATGAACAAATATCTAAATTTACATTATTTTTGATATTAAATAAAAACTTAACACATAAATTTTAAGAACCAATATCTAAGAAAATCGTTAAGAAAAAATGTACGTATGTCACATAACGTATCTGTTATATCTTGTATAAAAAAAGTAAACAATTTTTTTCAACGACTTAAATATCCAATGTAAAGTGACATTATCCCAGATCATTTTAAAATTGGACGCATTAAAGAACTCTGTCGTGTTTCGCTGATTTTTCCATTTTTGTAGATGCTGACGAAATCGACTTCTATTTTTGTCACGCAACAAATCTCTTTTTAAGTGCCAATATCTTAGAACCATGCTTTCGACAGCTCCCACCTTTTACACTAAATAAAGTATTACTCCAGTGGTAAAACATTTTTTTTTAATTTTTCTTGGTTTTTCTTCACGTTGAAGACGTACGTCTGTCACGTGCGTAGCTATGGAAATACCCATATGTTGAATGCCGTCGATGGGATGAACTTAGGTGCGTTTGAAAGAAAATTTTTTTGTAAGATCTTTCGACCCTTTTGAAGGTGAGTTCAAAATTAGAATGAACCATGAACTGTATGAGCTCTTCGCCGCTGTCGATATAGTCAGGCGAATAAACATTCAGCGGCTCTGTTGGCTGGGTCATGTCGTGCGAATGGATGAAGCAGCTCCAACTCGAAAGGTATTCAATTTAGATGATTTTTGGTTAATGGGGTGAAGGAGTTGAGATAGTTGCCTCTGGTTTAGAACATAAGCTCTATATATGTCTTTTATATGCACATTAGAATGGTTTTGGGATCGGGTAATTTTTCCGGATACCTCCGGTACAAAAAAAACTATTATGTGACCTCAAAGCTACAAAAATCAATATTTTGAGTTGAAATCAAGTAAGAAGATGTGAAATGATATTTATCAAGTCATTATTTTTTTTTTTAATTGTTTATTTGGGAGTAATATATATTAATATTCTTATTTCAATAAACTAAAATCTAGTAAAAATCAGTTATTTGAACACAATGTCTCTTGGTCGAGCACTCTAGTATATTAAATAGTTTTTTTTGTACTTATTTTCTATTTAGAATCATTATTTGTTTTTTGTTATGTCAGCATTATTCTTAATATTATTTATAATGAAAAATATTTACAAAACCATTAAGTGTATTATTTTAATGATAAAAAAAGAGAAGATCTACGGTTACTGTGAGATGTTTATTTTATTCATAAAACTACCAGAATTGGGCTTTCGTAATTTCTCTATCCTTATTCGGGATGCTCATATCAAATCTTACGTTGTTGTCTCTTATCTCTTGGATTTTTTTTTTATTTTCTTGTCTGTGGCGCGCCTATAGTGGTGATCCAAATCCGAATTGTGAATTATACCCCTCATATCCAGGAATATAAAAGCTTCTGGTGGGACAAACCCGTTTATCAGGCTTCTCTATATATAACGAAGGCTTGCATAGTATGGTGCCTTAATAAGTTTTGTTGTTGTTGTTGCTATCATAGTCCATACATTGGATTATTATTATTATTACTTTATTAGCATTAGTACATAAGATTATATCTTTTAAGTACAATGAAATCGTAAATAGTTAACGATGGGTTCAAATTCAAACTTATTATCTAAATTAAAAATTTTAATTAAAGTTTATATTTACATTAACAATTCAATATTATGCTTCAGATGCAAAATTAACATAAGATAAATGATTTTTTAGAAAATAAAATTATTATAAAAGTAGAAGGGAAAAAAGAAAAATTTAGAAAAGGTTTAGGCAATTTATAGAAATGTATTACAAAAGTATCCAAACAAACTATCCTTAAATTTGTTGTTCTCATTAATCCTTCGAATTGTAGTCGGAATTGAGTTCCATAAGCGGGCAGCATTAATAAAAAAGCAGCGCTCCGAATTTAAATAATTGTATTTGGGTATTATTAGATTAAAATTTCTATCAGATTTGGTAGACACTAACTTTTCCTATAGATATGGTGGAGTTTTGGAATAAATTAATTTGTGTAAATATACGTAGTTTCTGAAGCGTAAATATTTATCAATTGTGCATCCAAGTATTTCCTCTCTCCAATTACTAAGGTGGTCATACTTCCGGATATTAAAAATATACTTTGTAGCAGAATTAAACACTGTTTGTAGCTTATGCATGGACACCTTGTCGAGTCTTGAATATACTGTTTCACTATATAACATTATGGCACAATCAATTGCTTCACTAAATATCTTTTAGTCTCGCAAGGCATAAAATGAGCTGTTTGTCTGAGATTTCTCAGTGTAAAATAAATCCTACTAATTGTCGTGTTTATTTGATCACTGCAGCACGGAGAGGTGTTCATTATAAAGCCTAAATTTTTTACCTTTTGCACAAAATTTAAGTGTACCCCGCCCAGTAATATTGGTGGAATGCTAGATGAAGGGATATTCAACTTAGATATAGGCAATACACATGATTTAAGAGGGTTTAACTTGAGGAAAATACGTTGAGCCCAACCTTTCCAGGTCCTCGTTTAGACGGTAGCAAAGATCTTCAACAAGTCCTAACCTTCTAGAAAGATGTATTTGGATGTCATCGGCATAAGCGTGTATGTTAACATATTTAACGACCTCAAATATATCATTTATGAAAGATACAAATAAAACAGGACCAAGTATTGATCCTTGGGGCACTCCCGCGGTAATTTGCCTATATTCCGAAAAACTGCAGTCAATTTTCACACGCTGAATGCGCCCACTTAAATAATGGTACATCAACATCAGCGATTGATTGTTAAGACCAAAAAATGTACCAAGCTTTTGCACTAAGAGTTTATGGTCAACACTGTCGAAGGCTTTGGAGAAATCCAGCAGTGTTAGTAACGTTAGAAAGCTCTCATCGTAAGAAGGTCTAATGTCATCTATGACCTTCAACAAGGCAATCGAGTAACTATAACCAGGCCGGAAGCCAGACTGTAAGGGAGAGAGTAAATTAAAATTGGCAAAATGATCTTGAATTTGTTCGACCATTAACTTTTCACAAACTTTTGAGAGGCACGGCAAAATCGTTATAGGCCTATAGTCACATGCTTCTTTTTCGCCAGAGGAAGTACTTGGCCAGTTTTCCACAGCTTTGGGTATGTGCAGGTTGTGAATATATGATTGATAATGCGCGTAATGGTGCTCAATATATAAGGAAGTATGATTTTAAAAAAAACGAATAGGTAAACCGTCTTCACCAATAGCGTTTGAGGTGATTTTTGACATGCAGCGTTCAATATCAGCATCACAAACTGGAGTAAAGCCAAATGGAATACTATCGAAACGACTAAAGTCCAAGGGATCAGCGTCATTTCTAGCGCTATCAGACAATCAGGTTGAATAGTACAAGCTTGTTCAATTTTCCTTGCATATACCATTTGACGAATATTTTTCCACAACGCCTTTGTTGAAAGGAACGTGTTTAATTTTGAGCTATTTTGGCGGAACGAACTGATTCAGTGGTATGATTTCGCGCTTTTTTATAGATCTCCGTTTTTCCTCCATGCTGACATTAATTTTGGTGTTAACGCTGGTGCCTAGGTAAACGAAGTTGTCTACAACTCGAAGTTGTAACTGCCAACAGAAACATGCGAACCAACACGCTGGGACTGTTTATTAGTTGACAGTATGTACTTCGTGTTGTCCTCATTCCCCATAGGTATTGTGTCGACATGACCTTTCCAAAGAGGAGAAAGCTGCACAAACTGCTCGTGCATTCTGGCCCATGATATCAATATCATCAGCGTAAGCGAGCAGCATGACACTCTTCGTAAAAAAGATAGTGTCAGAGTGTCTGAAATAAGAACTCGCCTTGTCTGAATTCTCGTTTGGTATCGAAGAGGGTGTTCAGGTCCTTCCCTATGAGCACTTAGCAAGATGTACTGCTGAGTGTCATTTTGCAGAGTCTTATCAGCTTTGCAGGGATACCAAAATCCGACATGGTGGCAAATAGGTGACTCCTTATAGTGCTGTCGAACGCAGCTTTATAATCGACAAAAAGGTGCTATGTGTCAATCTACTTTTCTTGGGTCATTTCCAGGATTTGGCGTACTGTGAATATCTGGTCGGTGGTGGAATTGCCAGGTCTGAAGCTGCGCTGATAAGTTCCAACCAGCCTGTTTATGATGGGATTCATCTTTCACAGAATACACTCGATAGAACCTTATATGCGACGTTAAAAAGGCTTATCCCACGAAAGTTGACGCAAACAGTGCTATCGCCTTTCTTAAAGGTTGAAAAAAGTACGCTGATATTCCAGTCGCTGGGCATGCTTTTATCCGACTGTATTGTACATAGAAGCTTGTGCATACATCTCAAAAGCTCCTCGTCGTCAGCTTTGTACAGTTCGGGAGGCAGGCCATCAGCACCTGCTGCTTGGAAAAGTGGTCCCTCCATAATCTCAAAATACTCTGTACATCTGTCCCTAGACCTCCTTTTTCATCCTTACAGCAACCAGCCCCGGTGTCAAGGACTTTAACTTTTGAAAGAATTTTCGGGCTTCGTTACTGCAAACATACACCTCGATATCCGCGCACTCTCTCTTCTCCGCATCACGTTTCTAGCGCTTAAAGAGTCTCTTTTCCACACGCGTTTTCTCACGCAGCTCACTTCACAGCTAACTGTATGGTGACTCTGTATACTGCGTCTTTCGCTACAGTGGCGGCGCAACACTCATCGTCGTACCAAGTGTTTCGCCTAAAAATATTTACCTTTGAAGCGGATTGTGGCGATCCTCTCGTTCACAGGTTTAAGGTGTGATACGAGGTTGAGTAGTCACTTTCCAATCACAAATTCACATCCAAATTATATTAATTACACTATGTGACAAATTTGCAAAAATTTAAAATACTTTTGACGAGACATAGTGTACCTTGTAGGTCTATAAAAGTGATGAATTTTGGCATTTAAGATTTTTCTCAAACACCCGCAAAATCTAGAGTTAGGACCAAAAAACTATTTTTGGGTACGTACATGTGTATAATGATGCATAAAAGCCGAATTTTCTTTCCGATTATCAAAGTTTTAAAAGTTATGAAAAAATTTCAAAATGTTCGAAACTGAAGTAGATACAGTCAAAAATATTACTTAAATTTTACGCGATAAATCAGTCTATTTCTAATCGATTCATATGCACTAGCGCTTTTTGGAAGCACTATCGATTGCGCTTTCCAAAAAAAAAAAAATTACAAAAATATGCTACGCAACAAAAAAATCGATTAAATGATAGTTAAAGTTGAAAAAACATGAAAAAAAAATTTAAAACTTCGATTATTTTTGACTGTATCTACTTCAGTTTCGAACATTTTGAAATTTTTTCATAACTTTTAAAACTTTTATAATCGGAAAGAAAATTCGGCTTTTTTAATTTAAATATGCCTCCTTATCCGAGGCATATTTAACGACTTCATCGGTTTTTACGCGGTGGGTTCCAAACCCGACACACACCTTCAATCCAAGAGGGGATTTGTTGCCTTCTTACAATTAGCTCACTTCCAGACAGTTGTCTAGAAGATCTCCATAGGATACTTCACCTAAGGTCGGAAGTTTGTGAGATGCTTGAACTGTCTATAAACGAATTACTCCTGGCCATTCCCAGAGGATGACGATCTATCAAGTTCCTCACTTGCATAAGCTACAGACCGTTCTATTGTTCAAATAATTTTAATTTGGTATGTTTCACAACTATATCACCAATCGAACTCGATTTACTTATTATCAGGGCAAAATTTGGAAAACGGTTATTTGTTCAAACGATTTTGTATCGGTGTTTTAGAGTAATATAATAAAATGCAGTGCCGAAAATATGTAACTGATGAAGGAACAGGTCGTGAAGTAGTTTACTCATTAAGCGATATCTGACGCAATCAAGCCACAAACGTTTTTTTTTTTGTTTTTTTTTGAAGAATTAAGGCTTTTCGGGAATGTAAAAAACGGGAGGGCAAAAAAATTATTGTTGCGGAAGGATCGCCAAATTGTCATTGGAGCAAGTAACACAACTTAAGGCTTGGTACTGCACAATTTATGATGCACTCATATTACAAATGAAGAAATGGAGGCCATCCCTAGATTAACAGAACGGTATAAAGCCGCCCGTCGTCAATTCGGTCGAAATAATTTATCTAGCGATTGAACGATAGAAATAAACTAACATGAATATATTTTCATGGACCGGCCAGCAGGTTTTCAATTTTACTGGAGGGATTTAAGCAAAGATCGCATCTAAATATCTTGCACTAATTTCGGAGGCATGTTATGATTCGGGGTGGTTTTTACTGCTCGGAAAAACTGCCATTATTATTTCCATATACCGGAATGAATAGTCATGAAATTCTTAAAAATTCAATGTAAAATTAAAACAATTTTTGCAGTGAATGAAACAAGAATCTTTAGGAGAACGAATTTTATATTGATGGGCAAGTTGGAATTTCAAAACCAAAAAATTTTCAGAGCTAGAATATTCGAATTCTTAACAAAAAATTTTTTTTATATGAAAAATAATTGGGATTATGGCACTAAAAAAAAGTGTCGTAATAACAATCAAACGAGTTTTACAAGTTTTGGTATTAAGACACTTTTTTTAAACCTGAAGAGCTGGTACTTTTGGGATTATGACACTTGTGGTTATATCTTCAACGCTGCTTTTGTTATTTTTAATTTGAATAGAGTTTCCGTAAATTTATTATTAGTTGAAAGCACTATCTTGTTTCCCGCAGCATTACACAAAACACCCAAATAGGGTGACAAGTAGGAGAGGGGGCCTGGCCTAGTTGCGGGCGGGGTCTAAATGCGCTCCACCGAATTTTTTGTGCTAACACAGAAATGAATACAGGCATTGTTTGTGTTGAAAATCGACTAAAAAGATAAAATTATATGTTTTTACAATTGAATTTTTTTTGAGTTAATCAATTAGAAATGGTGACTTCTTTGCATTAAAACTTAGTTTTTGAATTATATTTTGTGATGCAATGTGCGATTCGACATTCGAATTTATCAAAACAGTGGATGCTTATAGACTAAAAACAAAACCAGTTCCATAACTAGACCTTCTCCCCTAGGATTAACGATAAATCACAAGGAATTGTCATTACCCTATACTTATGTATGGACAGTTATGTTCATACATATGAAGTAGTAGTTCCCAGAAACACAACAAATTGTATAACCTATCAGAAATTTCATTCAAAGAACACAAAATTTCTTTTATTTGTGTAAAACAATATATAAAACACAAATAAAATAAAATTCAATTTGATTAAATTTAATTTAAAAACCAGAAAGAAAGTTATAGTCGGTTAGAACCGACTACTTAAATACCCTTCACCTTCTATATTTGCATTTGGACGATAATCTTTGCATCAATGTCTTTGGTTGAAAATCTTTTATAAAATGTTCGTTGATCAACTCTTTTGAAATGATAAATATTCGATTTAAATGGTGAAAAGAATATTTATAGCGTCCAGAATATTTATAACATTGATTGACATAAATTTACCAAATTCAATAAAGAAATAATGTATTTTATGGAGGTACCCGTAAAAACTGGTTCGATTAAAAACATTTTAAAGTTGCAGGTGGGACACATATACACAGGCTGTGTATCAAATTTGGTTTGAATATCTCAACTCCTTTTGTCTAGTTTTTGGTCACAGACGGACGTACGGAGCTATTCCAGATCGATTTCCCCTTCGATGCTGATCAAGAATATATGTGACCGCATCTGAGAAGCACCGTTTCTTATAACCAATATCAACTTTTCGAGTAAAATGCGTTTAAAGTTTTTCATTAAACTATCCTCGACTTCTGGAAACCTTGCATATTACCAATTACCCAGATAGGTGTTTCTAATGTAATTTTTTCCGCTGAACGTGATTTTGATGATAAAACAAGTGTCCACAAATCGCTGCTATTGTTATAAACAAATTATGTTACAAAAGTCAAATGCTTGAAACTTCAAATCGAATTTAAACAATTTCTAATTGAGCTAGAGATCTGAAATTTGGATGCAGATTCAGGACTGACAACAATACCATAACCCAGTCTATTATTGATCTACTCAACCAGGTCGCCGATGACGGGTATACATGGGGGTCATCTCCGAAAGTTCAGGTTTGATTTTTCGCAGATAGTTTTAATGTTCATATTTAAAGTTCAAGGCAATATTTCCGAATTTAGAGAACCAGGTCGCGATGACGGGCATACCTGAGGATTATGTTTATCAATAGAAGGAATTCAATTTCCAATCGTATGATGAAAAGTAAGACTCCCTTGTTGTGACTAAAGTAATAGTTTAGCTAACTACGTCACTGCTGAAGCAGTGTTGTTTTAAAAAAACGCGTTTCTTCTTGTTCATTCGTGTTGTTATTGGTAAGTAGCCTGTTATTGCGTTTGTATTTGTGCAAATAAATGAGTCTCGTGATTGCAAAGTCACGAGTTGGTGGGTACAATGAGAGATCAATGAGGCTGTCGCGACCACAACAAATACAGACTTGTGCTTTCCTAAATGCGGCGCGTTTTTTCGTAATCATAATTTTCATAATCTTTTGAAATAATTATTATAGACGAATTCGAAACTGTCGAGCTGCAATACTTAACACAGGACGCGACCTTGTCAAATGACGAGTCAAGCGCAAATTTTAAAGCTTCGGAGGTATTTCAAAATTTTTTTATTTGTCATATTAAGGGGTAATAAACATTCTTTATCAAAGAAAAATGTTAAAAAATAAAATTTCAGGATGATGAATATTTGAAATTATTAGTAGAAGACATAAAATAACAAGATCAAGTGGAATTAATGTTTGGTGAAAATGTAAAAACTTGCTGCACGAAGAAATGTAACAAGCTAATCCCAAAAAAACGTGAATAAGAAGAAAAAAAAAATCAAATTTGGAAAACATCAGTAAGGAAAAGAAGATTAATTTGTCAGTAATAAAATAAAGAAAACGGAACAAAAGACATCGACAAAAGTCTGTTGGTTTCAGTAAAGCTATAATGCATGTTCAAGCTTCCATCACATAAGCACAAATTGTTTGATGATTATTATGGTAACTTTATTATCATAATGATCATCATATAAAATAACAAAAGTGCAATGAACGAACTTGATCGCAACAAAATATTTCAAATTTTTATTTGTTGAGCAAACATATTTATATGCAAAAAGAAAAATGTAACATGATTCGTCTGGAACATATTTTAAAGCCAGTACAAGTATTTGTCCATAATGCACTTTCTTTATATTAAAAAAAATAATTGTAAGCAAAAAATATATTAAAGTTGTATTAGTAGTAGAAAGAAGAAAAACAATAAAAACCTTGATCGCATTTTGATAATCGATCAGTCAACAACCAATTTTATGTATGACTACTCCATTAAACAATTGCGACAATCCAGGTTCAAGTGCTTGCGTTTGTCCAGTTGTCTTTATTTCCAGCAAAAGCAATCCAAGTTAATGTACTTGAGTTTGCCTCACTAAGGTTAATTGCCTAGTGAACATTTGATGACCCCGACGTGATCGAACTTCAAGGCCAAATCAACCCATAACTTCAACAACTTCAACAAAACTCGCAAATCAAGATCGTCTCCGAACGTCTCATTAAGAGACTGGGAATCACTCCATCCAAGACTTCACTTAACATTGAAGGCATTGCAATTGGGCAAAAGAGGGCAACGCAAAGGGTGAATATACAAATGCAGTCAAGGACAAGTAAGTTCTCAACGCACTTAGAGGCATTTGTACGTCCAAACATCGTTCCATGTCAACCAGATTATCAGCTTGACATAGCAACTTGGTCCATGCCTAACAACATTCAACTAGCCGACCCAGAATTCCATCAACCAGGAAGAATTGATGTCCTACTTGGTGCTGAAGTTTATTATGATCTGATGACTGTCGGACAGATAAAACTGTCTCAACCCTTCAAAATACGCTTGGCTGGATTGTCAGTGGTAAAGTCAACTCAAAATCTTCGAACGTCGCAACATGTGCCATGTTTAGTGACAACGCAGGTACCAGTGACTTAGTGGAATGGGGTGGCAGCGACAACTACGCCACGCTGGAAGGAGCTATCGAGCGACTCTGGGAACTAGATGAAGTAGAAACAAATGAAAGGAGTCTGTCAGTGACAGAGTTATTGTGTGAATCACATTTTGCCCAAAATGTACAGAGAAATGGTCAAGGTCGGTTTATCGTTAGACTTCCATTTGTTGAAAATACGCCTGCTCTGGGAGACTCGCGACGATTGGCCTACAACAGGTTTCTAAGTCTTGAACGACGTTTGCTAAAAAATGATAGAGTACGAGAACATTACATCGAATTCATGAAGGAATACGAACGATTGGGGTACATGACGGAGGTTGACATTGATACACTCTTAACCCCAAATTACTTCATATCGAATCACTGCGTTTTAAAACCTGACAGCACTACCACAAAACTACGTGTGTACGGGACATTCATTGAATGAATTAATGTATACAGGTCCAACTGTTCAGAGCGAACTCCATACTCCTTCGCTTTCGATTTCCACGATTTGTTTTCACCACCGATATTGAGAAAATGTATAGACAAATATTGATTCATCCCGATGATGAACGATATCAAATCATAAGCTGGAGGAAGGACTCAACAACACCTCCGAAGTATTACCAACTTCAAACAGTCACATACGGAACAAGATCCGCGCCCTACCTAGCCACAAATTGCCTACAACAGTTAGCGAAGGAAAAAAATAATAAGTTTCCTTACGGAGTAAAATTTTTACACGACAATTTCTAAATTGACGACGGACTTGGTGGTTCCGACAGCCTCGCTACTGTTATTGAAACACAAAAACAACTAAAAACTATATTAAAAGGCGCTGGTTTCTATCTGCGCAAATGGTGCGCAAATCATCAACAATTACTTCAAGACATTCCCCAAGAGGACCAGGAGGTGAACCTAGACTTCTCAAATGACAGCAAAGAGTTTATAAAAACACTCGGATTGATATGGCTCCCAAAGGCAGACAAATTTTGTGTCAAGGCAAAACTCGATGCTGGGAAGAACATCACGAAACGTACAGTCAGCTCAGACTTGCAAGGCTTTTAGATCCCCTCGGCCCATTAGCACCGGTAATTGTCAAGGCCAAAATATTTATCCAGCAACTGTGGCAACTGAAAATGTCTTGGGATGAACTACTACCATCAGAACTGAGCACAATGTAGGCACCCTTTCGTGAAGATCTCGACAGCATGAATAATCTCTAGATCTCCAGACACTTATACAACGGAGAAGTACCAGTGTCCACACAGCTCCATGTTTTTGCTGACGCATCTGAAAAGGCCTTCGGTGCTGCAGCATATGTCCGAGCAGTTTTTAAAAATGGATAAATAGTAGTGTGCTTGCTTTGTGCAAAGTTTCGAGTTGTCCCACTTAAAGGGCAAACACTGCCGTGACTTGAACTATGTGCAGCAGTGCTAACCGCGCAACTTGCAATTCGTGTACAGAAAGACGCACAAATGAGCCGCTCTTTCTATGGACTGATTCTGAGATTGTATTGTCATGGATCAACTCACAGTCATCATCGTATCAGACTTTTGTGGCCAACAGAGTAGCTATAATTCAATCGATGACAGTAGTAGAACAATGGCGTCATGTCAGCTCCAAGAACAATGCAGCTGACGTACTGTCAAAAGGTCTATCCCAGCTTGAGTTATCCGAATGCCACTTATGGTTTTATGGACCATTCTTGCTCAATGGAAGGGAAGACGCGTGGCCTGACAAATTTTCTTATTATCATTGTAAATGCCAATAGTTATCATTGTAAAGGCCATACAAATTTCGGACTTCAAAGATGAATTAAGTTATCTCAAAAAACACAAGGAGTTCAAGAAGTCAAGTCCTCTTAGTAGTTTGACACCGTTTTTAGACGACATGAATATCCTACGAGTTGGTGGACGCTTGGAGGCATCAACTCTACCATTTGACTCCAAATATCAAATATTGCTGCCATACAATGACCCTATACTAAGCTGATACTGGTCATGATGTATAACGATAACATGCACTGTGGTCTACAAAACTTATTAGCGATATCTAGGCAACGATATTGGATCATCAAGGGCAAGTCAATGTCAAAGAACATTCTACAAAATTGTGTTCGGTGTTCCAGAGCAAAACCAAAGCTCTTCAACCAAATCATGGGAAATCTTCCGGCAACTAGAGTAACGCAAGCTCGCCCATTCCTGAATACAGGAGTACACTTTTGTGAGCCTTTCTGGATCCATTATAAAATATGTGGAAAGAAACCACACTAAAGCATATATTGCTTTATTCTGCTGTTTCGCTACAAAGGCAATGCATATAGAACTAGTCAATGATTTGACAACCGAAGCCTTTATAGGGGCACTAAAGAGATTTACATCTCGGCGTGGGCGCTGTGACGGCCTATATTGTGATAATGCAACCAACTTCGTCGGAGCCAGTAATAAGTTGCAGGAATTAAACGACAAAATATTTATGAGTGCTTCACAGGAAAAAATAGTCAATAGATGCAGAATTCACGACCTCTTACACCAATGTCCACAGATCCCAATGATCTAACTGCTTTAACACCAGGACACTTCCTGACTGGCGAACCACTAACTGCTCAAGTCGATAGAACCGCACCTCACACCAAAATCTCGTTGGCAACGAGACGGCAATTGGTATCTCAAGTTAAGCATGAATTCTGGAGACGATGGCGCCTTGAGTACCTCAACCAGTTGCAAGAAAAACGAAGATGGAAGAAGCAACCAACAAATGTCCGCGAAGATGAAATGGTCATTATCAAAGAAGACAATGTTTCAGCACTCAAAAGGCGTCTTGGACGAATAATACGCACTTATCGAAACTGGTATTTTTAAACATGCTATTCATCATTTTGCTCCACTACCTGTCAACATTGAAAACAACCCAGATCAACTTCTGGAACGAGAAAAGGAGGAAGTGCCAAGGAAGAAAAAACGATTACCAGGCGTATCTAATCTCTTAGCAGTGGTCTTAACACTGATGATTCTGCCAATGATAATGAGATTCCCAATAGATGTAACGAAATTTGATCCGGCGGTTGGTAAATTTGAACACATCGGATCAAGTCAGATTATCGCCAATGAATGGAACTTGGTCATTTACTATGATCCCACACCATTGGTTACGCAAATCCAGCTAATGACTAACGGTACCAACGCCATGCAACACATCTGCCAACAATTGCAGCAAAAATCCTGGTGTGAAGATTTGGTCACACAATTTCATACAGAATTAGCTTTGGACAACAGTTTGCTGGCCCTCATCGCCAAAAGAGAGGTGCAATCAATCTTGTTGGAAATCTAGCTAACTCTTTATTTGGAGTGTTGGACTCGGACTACGCAAGTAAAATGTCAGAAACGATTACAGCCGTTCAAAACAATGGAAATCACTTGGCCCAGTTAGCAAAGGAGCAAACATCAATTATTGATTCAACAATTAACGTAATCAAGCTCGATCAAATAGCTGCCCAAAAGACGTTTACGAAGGTCGAAAAAAGAAGCACTGATGAGCGAGATGCACATAATGAAAGAACGTTCCAGGTCTTTCTCTTACTGGCTATTCAATTGACCACCAGAGCAGCCAACATACGAAGAGTACAATCATCCATTACCAATGTTTTGATTAATGTTCATCATGGACAAATCAGTCCCCAGTTATTGTCACCATAACAACTTAACAATGAACTTGTAAAAATCACAGCACATTTGCCATCAACAAGGCAAATCCCTGGCTATCACGGAAATCTTTTGTCTATCTACAAGTTAATGACGGTCAAGGGAGACATTACAAAATTTTAAAATAACAGTCCCACTAATAGGACCAGATCAGTTCGAATTGTACCGATTAATCCACCTACCAACCTGGACAAATAACACTATGATGGCCATCAAACCAACAACAACATTACTTGCAGTCACTTTGCATCGTGACAAATACTTTCCAACCAACATGGAGGCCTTACAATCCTGCACCAAATTGGAAGAAGAAGCATATTTTTGCCCAAATAGTCAACCAATATACAACAAGGGGGCCGCAACGTGTGCATGCGAAGTTAATCTATTCAACAATGCAACAAGTGCACGTTCTGAATTTGTACAAGTGGAAGATCACGTATGGATTCAAATCACTCAGAGGAACAAGTGGATTTTTGCACTATCCTCTCCAATACAGATGACTGCTGTATGCAATGATCAACTATCAATACCGGAAGGGTCCGAATTTCTGCAATTAGCTCCAGAATCTGTGAATAAATCAGTGGTCGGCATATCGTAGTCATTTCTGAAAATACGTGATTGCATATGTGTTAGTGGAACCGTAAACAAGCACACACCGAGAATTTCACGTTTCGTTTTGCCTACAATAGCGCATATAAACGAAAATTCATTCAGTTGATGCTGATTCGTTGTGAAGGCGAGACTGCTTTTGTATAAACATAAACATGTTTTGCTGTTCGCCTAAATTGTTTTTTTAAGTCTATCAATGGCGTTAATTTTGATGAATGATATGAAATATTTTGACACTTGTTTATTATTTTTCAATTCGTTTATTTTTGATATTACAAAATTGGATATTGTCCCATTCGTTCATAAAAATTTACTTTCGAATGGGTAAGAAGAAGGTTCGTTACCTATTACCCAATACACTGCTGAGCATAACTATAAGAACACCTAATTTTTTCAATTCAAAGAAAATGCAGAAGATAGATCGCCTCAAATTCGCAAGAAATAATATGTCGAAAGACTGGAAAAAGGTTGGTGCGCTTTTAAAGTGTTTTAATAATCCATGTCATCCTCTTTAGTTTTTTTAAGGTTATTTTTGCAGATGAAAAAAAACCAATATTGATGGTCTGATGGATTCAAGCCTTGACGAAACTTTGGTTTGGGGAGCATTCAGCTTTGAAGGAACCCTGGAGTCAGCTTTCCCGAGCACCCGAATGAATTCTGCTAAGTACGCTAAGACGTTCCAAATAAATCTTCTACATT
>JAWNPW010000306.1:0-13860 GCA_035078745.1 Diastata ussurica
ACATTCGCTAATTTTTTGCGTCTGTGCGCTAAGCCAAATCCACCAATACTTTCCCCATAGGTATCCCGGCGGACTTTGCATAAGCGTTTTCATTATGAAATACTTATTTGGAATTATATCGTTATGTTCGAAAAATATTAAGTGAAGTTGTTATTTTTTGATTTTAAGCCATATACATCGTTTCTGCTACGGTCTATTTAAATAATAGTAGTGAGTGCAGTGACTCCTCATAAAAAAATTATTAAGCTTATATCTTACAAGTTAATGCTACGGGAAGGTATATAGTGTATATCTCTATAAGTTGTAATTAAATTTCTATCAAAACTTGGTATAGTTTATCTGCTGCAATGGAAAAAAAGCAGATAAAAAAGCTCTCTTCGGATGGTAAAACGTAAGTTGAAGTCCAAAATATAATTGTTTGTTAATCTTCAATGGAGCACAATGCGATTAAATATGAATCAACTCCAGAAACACGGGAACGACCCACGGTTATGTCTCAAAAATTGGTTGGCCGAGTAGAACGATACTTGAAGGGAGCCCCTTTTGCGCCAACTACAACCATTAGGAACGAACTAAAAGTAGGTACAAGTACGCACAAAATCCAAGAAAGGTACTATTTTTATCAAAAAAGTATGAGGAAAGATGACTTAAATACGTAAAAGAGTAATAGTCATGACCTATTCCAAATTGGTCGTGAATATCTCAGACGATAACAGAAGTCGAAAAACAAACCAAAATTCACTCGCAAATCAGAAAAGTGGTGGAACCAGTATAATTATTTTGGCGCGCTTTTCTTAACATGGCGTTGGTGGCATATATTGGGTTCACGATGCTATCGATCGGCATGTGTATATCGAAATTTTACAGGCCGTTATGCTCCCATATGGCACTGATGAAATGCCGCTGATTTGAATATTCCAGCAGGTCAATGATCAAAAATATACGAGAAAACTCACCAAAGAGTGGTTCGCCTTTAATAGGATGAATGTGGTTTAGTGGCCTGTATAAATCTGGTGATATCAACCTTACATAGAATTTGTGGTGCAATGTGAAGAAGACAGTTTCTCATATCAACCTAACAAGCAATACACAATTTTGAAACATTGTGGAGAATGCCTGGGCCAATCCTGCCGAGAATGCTCAGAAACTTGAGAACTCAACCTGTCCAGCCGCTGTGAGTCTGTTTTTGAAAACAATGGTTACTCAAGCAAATATAATTATTGAGCTACGATGATAAATCATTCAAATAAGAGTGAACAGTTCAAAAATTGATTGTTTTATTAATTTTTAGACATTGAGTCTTTCACTATTATTATTTTGACCGTCGACTTTTTCATATTTTTTGAAATTTTAATTTGCTTTAGCAAAAATAAATTCAATAAAAAAATTTTTTTTTCCTAAAATGACTGATCTCTTGATAACGGATCATTTGACAGAATTAAAAAAAAAATTTTTTTTCTTTTAATATCTTTTTGCTTATATTTCAACTTTCGTTGTATGCACTACTATTATTTTGGCCGCAGCTGTATATTTTGTTAAATCCTTTAAAAAAATTTTTTGGACTTTATGCCAAAAATTTTAACATCTGGACCATTGTGCTATAACGTGAATATGGCGTTAGAATCATCTTTATCCTTGGAAAACACACGTCCAAAAAGTGCCAAAAAGTTCAAGATCAAAACGATGAGATGGCAATATTTGAAGAACCAATACCTTTGCACCTTTGTCGGCGACCGCGGCTCAGTGTGCTCATGCGTGGGCGACTGAGTATGAGCTTTGACGAAGCCTGAGGTTCTAGTCCCACCTACAACAGAAAATAATTTTTCTGCGCGGTCATCACCTCTCGTCGATGTGCTGGCAATATATTACCAGTAGTAAAATTATATGCCTTGAAAAGCTTTTCATATTAGCCGTTTGGATTTGGCCATAAAGTGTAGGTCCTTTCCATTTTGTGAATAAAATATAACACGCATAACTCAAATGGCTGGAGAAGCCACAATTATGTGATGTTGCGGGAATTATTTATATTATTAATACCTTTGCACCTTTTTGTTTATAAAGATGCCAACTTGTTCCATAAAATCAAAGTTTTGTTACCAGTTCCATTGGGCAGGATTATAAATTGTACATTTAAACACCTCCGCCAATAAAGATTTTACAAATTGTCATTCACAATATGACATCTTTTATGAAAAAACGAGCAGCGCAAAACATCCGTGGTTTTCGGCAAACCTTCTTTGGAGGGTTGAACACTATGCTCTTTGATATAATATTCAATTTTGTTTTCTAAGTTGTTTCGCAATGTTTATAAATTCCTTTGCTTTGGTTATTGATATTTTTTGTCGTACCTCTACTTCATTAGCGCATTGTTCAAAATCAGAGTGACTGTGTTAATTGAGACATTCTCGATACTATCGTTAGGTGTTTCAGTTGTCATCACGTATCTTTGTTCAGGTTTTACGATAGTAAAAATGGTATATTCACTTTCCCTATAAGCACAGCGGCGATAGTGTGTAGTCTCGAAATCGAAATGAATGCGAGAAAGTTCGATTTCTCGATACGCATTCTCGATGACATCTCGAATATATAACAAATTCAAGAAATTCATTTTCTCGAAACGTTGCTTTCAAATGAAAATAGTGACGATAATTCCCATTTATTTTTTCGAATATGTGTATTGTTAAGTGCATCATATTCGATCAGTCATTAACGATCTGCAGGAAACTGGTAAGAAACATCTATTTATACAGTTTTTTGTATTTTTTCCATTGATGCTCGATAAAAAGTGGCGCCGTGCGATAAAGCCATAGGCAATAAAGCCAAATGGCTCTATTTCTCAAAAAATTTGGATTTAAAGCCATATGGCATTTTTTCTCAAGCTATTGAAAAATAAAGCCATATGTTTTAATCGACGAAAAGGAAATAACGCCATACCAGTGTAAACTGCAACTACAAGAGACTTTCATGCAGAAGTTCTGTTGACTGCATAGCCGGTGTTGCGTATTGCCCAAGGGTTATGATACTACAAAACCGTCCACAGGCCTGCCACCCCAAAGGAAACTTCAATGCAGACGCTCTGCTGACAGCGTAGACGGTGTTGCTTACTGGCCAAAAGTTATGATCCCTAAGAACCGGCCGCAGGCCGTCCACCCAAAAGAGACTTCAATGCAGAAAGACTGCTGACTGTGCAGCCGGTGTTGTGTTGTGGATCATAACCCTTGAACAGTACGCAACACCGGCTACGCAGTCAGCAGCAGAAGTTTATTTTAGAATGGGCGACCTGCGGCCGGTTGCTGGGGATCATAACCCTTCAACCCATACTTCTGCATTGAAGTCTCATTTGTGTGGCCGGCGTGCAATGCGTACGCAGTCAATTTTTGGAACAATTAAATATCAAAAATTTGCAATTGAGAAATAATGCCATGCGACTCTATAGCTTGAAAAATAAGGCCATATGGCTTTATTGCCTGTGGCTTTATCGCACGGCGAGATAAAAAGTATTATTATTAACTTATAAAAATCATAAGAAATCATCAAAAAAAAAAAAAGAAATTGTCATCCAGCGGATTCGAACCATGGACCTTCAGACTCTTAGGCTGGTTTGTTTTCGTATTTAAATCTGATACTGGCACATATAATCAAGTATCTATGTGTATTATTGAATCAAACGGCACTTCAACCGAGCTCAAAACGGAGAAGATTTTTTAATGAATAGGCATATGAATTATGTTCTGATCGAATCATAACCAATTTTTTATTGACCAAACCTCATTCTTAAATACTACTTATTTGCTACACATGCACTTATTCATATTTACAACAACATGCAATATACTATAATCAGTTACACAATAATAATGAATCGCTTATTTTACAATTTATATCAAACTAGGTTACGCTAGATATGCTACTAAGCAACACAACAAGTGACGGAATTAAATCTGACACATAAAAACTGACCTGCTTATTTTTTGCTATATTTGCATTAAAATATATTTATTGCTACGATTTTATATTATAATTAAAACTATGTTCTATGAGTTTGAACGTTCTGCCCGGGTTGACAGACTGTCAACAATGCCAGTAAAATAGGTCAGACGTTTGCTGTGAAGTCTGCTTCGGTTGTGCGTTGATGTGTTCTTGATGTGACTAGTAATTTTACAGTCTTCCTACATTTTGAAACGACCAAGTACACTATAGCTCCCAATGTTAATATCAGTGCCGTATATCCCACTGCCGAATGATGATAATCACGCATCGTTAAACTGTTTGGTAGATACAACATTTTCGATGCCTTCAATAACCCTTGTAACACCGTTAGATTTTTGATTTGTGTGTCAAATGAATGACTGGGAACCTACAGCAGCGGTTCCAATTTTTCATGCTTTGTTACCTCCAGCAGCTTACCAGCACTTGTGTAGGAGGTTTGCATGGTCTTGGATATTGTTCCACGTCCCTGGATTGACACGAAGTTGTATATCAACACTGAGTCTGCTTGTAGAGTTGGCTGTCCAGAACCCTTCAACATTAATTGGGTGGACTCTTTGCTACATATTGCAGTTACCCTTGTCTTCATGGCGTATATCCATTGATTTTCATGACTCAACGGGCACCAGTTGATATCGTTCAGTACGCTTGACATCTTGCATCTTGCTTTAGTACTGTTGTCAAACAAACTGAGCTCGCACGAACACTTTTCAGAAACTCTTTTGTACCGCATCTGTATCTTCGTGCAAATATAGCTTTCATTCTTGATGACCACACATCTTTGAAGGGTTGCATCATCGATAGGAAAATAGTTATCTCGATGGGTGTTGATGGCTAGCATTTGACTGCAAGGTTCGACTGCAACCACCGTATCGTTGACCATGGTTGGTATCGGTATTAGTTTAAACAGATTAAACCGCACTTCGTTCGAAGTGTACGCCTACCCTGCCTCCAAACCTTTTGTTTTCAATTGCGCTGCCGAATACCAGTGGCAAAAACAACAGTAACGTCATCATTATTGTGAGCAAACTTGAATGACGATTTATCCTTGCTCTTTTTCGGAGTGTTTCAGTTGCGCTAGGTGGTAGCCGACTTAATGATGGCTCTACACTATACTGTGGGAGCATCGCTAAAGTTGTCGATTGGAAGCAGCGCCAATCTGTGTATGGCTCTTTTCCGAATGCCTGTTGAAGTTCTTACATCACCTCGATACGAAGTGATCACTCTCCCCAGCGGCCATTGAAGAACCTGAACATTGTCCTCCTTGATAAAAGTCATATCTCCCTCCTTGATATTATCTGACTGTGTTGCCCATTTATGCCTGTATTGCAGTTGGCACAGATACTCTCTTGACCATCGTCGCCAAAACTCATGCTAGAGTTGGGACACCAGCTTTCATCTTGTCGCTAAACTTGCTTTGATAGGCTGGGCATTCGTGGTTAATAGTTCACCAATCAAGAAGTGCCCCGGAGCTAACGCGGAGAGGTCTCTCGGAGCCACTGACATTGGGGTCAAAGGCCGCGAGTTGAGGATTGCCTCTATCTCCACCACCACAGTCTCCAGTTCCTCATAAGTCAATGAGGTTGTCGCAACACTTCTTAACAGCAAATGCTTGGCAGACTTCACTGCGGCTTCCCAAAGACCTGCAAAATGTGGAGCTCTGGGAGGAATGAACTTAAACTATATCTCTCTGTTTCTGCATTCATTGTTATTTCACTAACTGCTCCTGGCGGGTGTATTGCATCGGCTAATTCGGACAGTTGATTTCTTGCACCAACAAAATTGGTGGCGTTGTCACTGTACAACGTTTGACAGTGTCCTCGTCGGCTTATGAAACGTAGCAAAGCTGCGACAAACGCTTCCGTCGTCAGATCACTGACCACCTCCAAATGAACTGCCTTGGTTGCAAAGCAGCAGAACACGGCTAGATATGCCTTATGAGGCCGTTTTCCGCGTACCTTGTGGTGTACCCAGAACGGACCACAATAGTCAACGCCAGCAATCGCAAACTGACGAGAGGGTGTCACTCGTGATGAAGGCAAGTTACCCATTATCTGCTTGCACAGTACTGGTTCTGATTTGAAAAAGACAACACAGCAATGCTTTTCTGCCCTTGCCATGCATTTGCCGCGAATTATCCAGAACCTTGCCTGTGCTATTTCCAACATGGTCTTAGGGGTGCAATGTTTGTACTGTTCGTAAATCATTTGCAGCATCATTTTCACAATAGGATCGTTGCACAGTAGCAGCGTTGTATGTTTCGAATCGTATTGTAGCGTCGATGCCTTCAAATGCCCTAGGACACGTAAGGTCTCTTTATCGTCAATGAACGGAGCTAGGCTTCTGATTGAACTGTTCTTGTGCACCTCCTTGAACCTTTTAAGTTGCTCGATATCCTCCCTGAAATCTGATTTTTGTACTGTTTGCACTGTACAAGTGCCTCGTGCAATTCCTTTGTTATTAATTCGATATTGGGCTGTCTCGTCTCATTACGCCTCCTGGTGTGGGTTATAAAACGCATCACAGATCCCATGATCCTTTGAAGGCTGCAGAATGAATTTCTATCGTTGTTGCTGTATATGTAATCCAATCCAATGACTGCCTTAAATAAGATCGCTGACCTATGAATCTTCTTGTCAATGTCGTTTTGAATATTCAACTGCTGGGAATATTTTTGTGGCCATGCCGATTCCTGTCCATGTAAGAAGAACAGTCCATACGGTCATAAATCACACCTAAAAAACTCTTTTGCTGATAATCCACGAGACACGATATCCGGTGCATTGTACTTAGATCCAACATGTCGCCACTGATCTGATATTATCAAAATCTGAATAGTGGCTACCCGGTTGGCTACAAAAATTTTGAAATGACGAGGATGCAGAATTTATCCAAGCCAGAACAATTTGCGAATCTATCCACAGGTAAGTTGGGCAACTATCTAGCCCCAAATCAGTTTTAACTCTCGTTACCAACTGTGCTGCTAGTACTGCTGCGCATAGCTCTAGACGTGGCAATGTCTATCGTTTGAGTGGAGCCACCCTTGATTTAGCACATAGTAATCTCGCGATAACTCTTCCATCTTTGAAGGTCGATAGAATGTATATTGCTGCCCCATATGCCTTTTCTGAAGTATCGCTGAAAACGTGGTGCTGAACTGAATTTGTTGATTCATTTCCATAGACATGACGTGGAATATGGAAGTCGTTTAATTCATGCAATGAACTACAGAAATCTGCCCATATTGTATGTACTTCTGCTAGGAGGGCTTCATCCCACTCCAACTTAAGTTGCCAACGCTCCTGAATGAATATTTTAGCAGTCACCACCACTGGAGACAACATTCCAAGTGGGTCGAAAAGTCGATCCAAATCTGAGCTAACTGTTCGTTTTGTTATCCTTCGATTTGGTTCCAAAGTCACCTTGACCCGAAATTCGTCAGCTCGTGGTGACCAAGTCAATCCAAGCGTTTTAGTAGCACTTTCTTTGGCATAAATCTAGAATACGGGCTGGAGCCGAAGAAAAAAAAAATAATTGCATAATAAAGGAAAAAATGAGAGAAAAAAAAACAAAATTATCAATTTTTGTCGCTCAGGCCCCGTTTAGCCTAGAGACCTATTTTTTGGTACCAGGTAAGTGCAAATTTAATATGGTATTCAAACGATAGGTACTGCCTCCACAATGAAGAATATGTAATTACTTAAGTAATAGGTCTATCCTGAGACCATCAGGATCAAAATTTTATAACTGGGTCTGTATAAAAGAAAAAAAAAAATGCCAACATGAATGCAGAAAGAGATTTGATGCCTTTGCCGGCCACGCAAAAAGAACTTAAATGTAGAATTACTGAAGGATACCGAAAAACTATTCCGAAGCCGCGTAGCCGGTGTTGCGTGCCGTCCAATGGTTATGATCGTAGCCCCGGCCGAAGGCTGGCCACGCAAAAAGAATTTTAATGCAGAATTACTGATGGATACCGAAATACGATTCCGAAGCCGCGTAGCCGGTGTAGCGTGCCCTCCAAGGGTTATGATCCTAGCCCCGGCCGAAGGCCGGCCACGCGAAAAGAATTTTAATGCAGAATTACTGAAGAATACCGAAAAATAGGTCTCTAGGCTAAACGGAGCCTGAGCGACAAAAATGGATAATATTGTTTTTTTTCTCTCATTTTTCCCTATATTATGCAATTTTTTTTTTTTTTTTTTTAATCCGTCAACCTGTGTCATATATTCATATGTCCATGAAATTCACGTACTGTGCTTGAAGCTGAGGATTTTTCAGTAATTTCCTCTCTAATGAAAGGAACCTATTGATAGCGATTCCCTTGGACTCTCCCAATACTTCGGGATTGTCCAAAAATGGTAATTTTACCTGAAATCGGCCATCTTCCATTCTGGTTGTGTTTTGCACAAAATGCAAGTCACACCGCTTTTCGGATGCAGACATAATCGGGCTGGGACCCGAAACATCATCCTACTCCCACAACCGCTTTACCGCTTGATCTAATGTATTGTCATCTGTGCAGATTCCGCATGATGCAGACTCATACTTATCAGATCCGATTTTTCCCGAAACTATCCACCCTAGGACTGTATTTTGGAGTATCGAGAGCCCATCATTTAATCGAATTTGTCCAATAGATAGAAATTGATGATAGAATTTGGCTCCCAGTAAAACATCGATCTTAGCAGGAGAATTGAATTCCGGGTTGGCCAAGGTAACATTTTTGGGTATCGACCAATCAGCCTCCAATCGTGTCTCAAGCCCATTAATTCTCGATTTCAAATGAACATTGATCCGATGCTCAGATTTCTTGCTGCAGTCGTCAATGCCTTGTATGTATGGCGACGTAGATTTAAGTGAAATGCCCAACCTTTATACTAGTCTGTCACTAACCAGGTTGACTTGCGACCCTGAATCAAGCATTGCATTACATTCAATGGTCCTTCCATTAGTCGCAACTAGTTTAACAATCGCAGTCCGTAGTAGGACGTATCCACGATGCCATTCCTTAGCTGTTCCATCAAGTTGAAGCAATGTGTTATGTCGTTTATTGCATTTACTGCATGACCGGCTCGTGCAATTCACTGGCTTGTGCCCAGCTTTCAGGCAATTTACGCACAACTTGTGTTTCTGCACTAGGTCGAGCCGTTTCCCTGCTGTTAGTTGTAAAAACGTTGAGCATGCGAATAGAGGGTGTGCTCCCGTAATGCATGCCTTGCATTTTGTATCTGTCCTTTGTATAGACACAGTAGATGTCACCGGTTTGAATGTGCCCGGTTTATCCTTACGCCCAATAGCTTCCAGTGATTGAAAACGATTTTCCAAAAATTTTAATAGCTCTTGCAGTGATGGATTCTCCTTCGGATCGGCCAACGATTGCTCGAAGAGAATATGAGTTTGTTTATCCAACTTTTTGATCAGCAGATGAATTAGCAATGGATCCCACGCACACACATTTATCCCCAAATTTTGTAGAGCCAATATGCACTCCTTGGTGGTATCATGCTCTGATTTGATAGCGGAAGCGGTTGTATAGTCACCGTTCCTATTAGGTAAATTCAGAATTTTTTGGATTAATGCCGATATTGTAATTCATTTGTTGTTAAAGCGGTCTTGCAGGGTAGTCCATTTGGTAGTTATCTTCGGTCATCGATAAATGTTGTATCAATGATTCTGCTTCTCCTGTAAGATTGGTTTTTAAATAGCACATCTTCTGGATTGTGGGTAGATTTTGTAGATGAAGCATTTCACAAAATAGATCGTAAAATTGTTGCCACTTGTGGCCCCAAAGAAATTCGGTATGGTTACCTTGGACAAATGTTGAACGGATGTGCTCATCGGTCCAATACCAGCAGACGTTGATGAGCGCACATTGTAGCTGCACTGCTCTGCCCTCATAGCCAGGTTAGTTAGATGCTATTGCACCATGTCTTCCACTTCGATGTTGCCTTGTATGTCATGGCCTACACTCGATGGATCTTCCAGTTTGTCACAGATGTCCATATTATTGGCATCAATTTGGGTCCATAAACGTTTTTTGGATTCGATTTTGACATTTTAGTATGATGCTTCTGGTACGTCGATCGACAGACCTGTTTTCAATCGATTTAACGCCGCAATTGACGCTGTGATTTGTCGCACTAAGCCATTGTGAGTGGATGTGCTTCCAAAATTGTCGCTTTGGACAGGTTGTGTTCCCTATTTGGAACTGCTCGTATCAGACGTTGAGACCATCATCTTGATCGAGTCTTCAAAAATTACCTAGTATTCATTAACCAAGGCCACCACTTCATTAAAATACTCTTTAACAAAGTACGGATGTGTAACGACAGCTGTTGGCTCCAAATCCCGTATTCGCTCGTCTTGAGCTATGAATCGGGAACTGGCCTCATCAAGTTTTTTGAGTCGCTATTGATAATAAGAGAGCGTTTTGTATCTTTGTATGTTAAACTTCGGGGTCACCTTTTGGATGTTGTATGTTGAGAAGTCGCAACGATCACGTCGGGGTCATCAAAAATGTAAAAAAACCTGGTTTGTTTTCGTATTTAAATCTGATATTGGCACATGTAACCAAGTATCTTTGTGTATTATTGGCTCAAACAGCACTTTAACCGAGCTCAAAACAGAGAAGATTTTTTAATGAATAGGTATATGATTTCTAATCTGATCGAATCATAACTAATTTTTTATTGACCAAATCTGATTCCTAAATACTACTTATTTGCTACACATGCACTTATTAATATTTACAACAACATGCAATATGATACTAAGCAACACAACAAGTGACCGAATTTAATCTGACACATAAAAATTAACCTGCTTATATTTTGCTATAATTGCATTATAATTTATTGCTATGATTTTATATTACAATTAAAACTATGTTCAATGTGTTTGAACAATAATAATTCTCGATATCGTGACCAATCGAAAATGATGATAATTTTCGAAATCGAGACGAAGGTGACTGCTGTGCGATTTCGGACTAGTCTCGAAACGAAGTGGAACTATCATCGCGAATGTTTTATACGAGAAAATGATATCGTTTCGAATTTGTTCTCGATCCGTTGTGCTTATTCGGTTAATACGATGTTCATAACGTCTTAAAAAAGCTTCGGATACCTCATAAAGTATATATATTGTTGAGCAGTTAGAACTTAATTTTCCAGGTGCAATATGTGTTGATATTTTTCGAAGATTTTTAAGAGATGTTTTTTATTATAGTCATATGTGGAAGTCAGTAGTCAGTTGACACAAGGGGGGACCAACATGTAATATATTTTTGGACGTGTACGTGCCGTAACTGTGATGGACTTTCAAAAGTGTAGTTATAACCTAGTTTAGTAGGTTTTGCAGTTGTATATTTGTATCTACATGTTGTATTTGCTATAGTCTATATTTTTTATATATATGGGTAGAAGATGGAACCATGAAGGTTCAATACTCCGACTCAAAGTCCCTTGACTGGTTCCCCAAAATTGTGCTCAGTCTACCAGCCTGAGAAAATATTAAATTTGTCGTTAAAGTCTGTTTCAGTGGGCAGCTGGTGAAGTCAACCGTGTGGATACCTGGCAAAGTAGAAGCCACTCGAAACTTTCGCCAACATCCGTATGGAGAATAGCGGACGTGAAACGTAGCTCTGGAAGATTTATTCTGCCACCAATAAAGGTAACGGCACAAGCAACGGAGAGGGATCGAATCTGGAATTAGCTATTAACCCAGAATCGGTCAAAGTCGTGATAACAAAATATCGATGCCTAATTTACATCTGGGTCGTGTAACTTTTCACGTCTAAGAAAAAGGTAAGGAGAAGTGTTCAAATAATATTCCATGGCGGAATCCTCGCAAAGCATTCATGGTTGTGTTGCGTTGATGCATTGGTAGCTCTTGCAATGCTTCTGGCTGCTCTTCACTTCAAAAACGGCAGTTTTGTTTATTCCCGTATCCATTTAACCAGAAGTGAGTTCACCAAAAATTGGCGTTGTGGTACGTCATTCGGCTTTAATTCGTGCACCAGCTCTATTTTGAAAGGCTTAATGACTAAAGCCTTCCACAAAATTTTCCACGTAGTGGAGTAACAGAGGTCCAATTGCTGCGAACGGCGCCGAAACGATAATTCACGGTCATCACTAACACTTGGCGACACAGTTGCGATTGTTTCCTCAGTTCTCACACTACGTAAGCGTGTTGGTGCTTTAATGTCCCACAATGTAAATTTGGTGCGAAATTTAGTCACAGTAGGTCGAATAAACTGACCATAAAACGGTTGAAGCGCGCGATGAACATTCTGAACAGAGCACTCATTTTGATAATAAAGTTAAATAATATGCAAGCCTTGTTCGTTTTTAAGACGATTTATTGATAAATTATAGAAAAAATTGAAGATGTTCGACAGTGACACAAGATACGAAACGTTCGTCAACTGTCAAAACCAGTGTTGCCAAAAAGAAATTCGCTGAAAAATCACTCTTTATATCTTAAGGTGACCATAGATGGCAAACTGACAAATTCGGTGTCTGAGTCTTGCTACGCAGTGTATGTGTAGGCATCACTGGGATCAGCACAACTCCCGGTGAGGCTCTACTTATATAGCTATTTACTATGTGCAATCTTAAGACAAAAGGAGTCTCGTATAGAGAAGATGACACAGCACATAGATAAAATTTTGGAAGGCATGCCAAGAGACAGCCTCGTACCCTGCGTACGTGGAAGGAATTTTGTGGTGAAGTTCCTGACCAGAGACCAATGAAGTAGTCTAGACGAAACTTTCTGGTACTTCTCCCAGGTCCTCTCTTCAGATGACGAAATAGGGAACTCAAATGCTACAAATGACAAATGTTTTCCATACTGAGCTCAATGTCATTTTAGATCTCGTCTGTTGCGACATCTGTAACGATAGTCAAGCTGCAAAATGAGCTATACAATCTCTACTCCTAACTTCAAAATTGTGAATGGATGTAAGACAAAACTTAACTCTATTTCGAAGTAAGGTTTGTCTTATGTGGCTTTCGAAATATTCTGGTGCTCTAGGTAACGAAATAGCGGATGATTTTGCCAATAAGGGATCACTAGATTTTTCAAAAAGCTCTGAGCAGATCATCCCGGTTATTCTTTCAATAGCATGGATCACAAACCATATAAGCGATGAACATGGTTGAATGTGGACTTCTTACTTCGGTTGAGTAGCTTAGTTTCCTGGCGAATCTAATTACGGCACATATTGCATGTGACCAACATGGGATTAATCAACGATCCAAGTTGCGTATCTTATGGTGATGAACCGGACTCTACTGAGCATTATCTCTGCATTGGACTTTTCTCCTTTTTCTAAAACTATGATGAGCTTGTTGCGTATCGTTATTTTGGAGATGACCCAGGTTCACTCTCTTCCTCTTGTCGGACTTTTTACTTATATCAAATCTACTAAGAAGTTCAAACAATAAAATGTCACTCATTTAATCTTTCCTACTGTCTCTAAAATTCTTTCGGGTGTGGCGCAATTAATCATCCTTGTCTACGCGCCAGTGCATGACTTCTCTTGTATGCTATCAATCCAGCCCCCAACAATTTATTTCATTTCATAGTTATCTGTGGTGTCAATAATAATTTGTGTATGACTTCATTGGGCCGTTCTTTGTTGATTAGTATTTCTGATATAAGTATGTTATAATTTGTGAAAGGTTCTGTTTTTAAATTTTTTTTATGCATGACTTCTCTTGTATGCTATCAATCCAGCCCCCAACAATTTATTTCATTTCATAGTTATCTGTGGTGTGAATAATAATTTGTTTATGACTTCATTGGGCCGTTCTTTGTTGATTAGTATTTCTGATATAAGTATGTTATAATTTGTGAAAGGTTCTGTTT
>JAWNPW010000307.1:0-18198 GCA_035078745.1 Diastata ussurica
TTTAAAATAATGTGGTAAAAATTCTTTCTGTTGTTGATATTTAGTGAGAATCTTTTATTATCTACTACGGCTTGGCACCGTTTCGCCATAGCATCTACTTAATCCTGCCACGTCCTTAGAGGAAGGAAGTACCATGCATCCTGCACTAATTCTCATAATTCGGCCTTGTTTTTAGGTTTTTGTCGGTCCAATGCGTTCCTTTACAATTTTCCATAAATGTTCCATACTATTTAGGTCCCGTGACTGCGGAGGTCAGCTCATTACATCGACTCCATTGTCCAAAAACCATTTTTTCGCCAAACCGGATCTGTACATTGGGTCGTTGTCTTGTTGATATTGCCATTCAAGCGGCATTTTCCACTTAGGAAAAGGTAACATTACTTTTTGGAGAATGTCTACTTAAGGATTATTGTCCTCAATATGTAGAATCCAAAATATGGGCCCAACGCCATGCCACGAAAAGCATTCCCGTGCTCAACTTTAGCGATAGTAAAATTAACGACGAACATTACTAATATGCCAAAAAAAATGCCGCACATGACGTTATACCACGCGCTATACCACTAAACCATTTAAGGATGAAGGTGGTTGCGTCATAGTTTGACGATGCTTTTCGTGGCATGGCGTTGGGCCTATATTTTGGATTCTACATATTGAGGACAATAATCTTTAAGTAGACATTCTCCAAAACGTACAAATTATAATTTGACTGTCAATATTTTAAACCTAAGATGAGTAAAATCGGATAAAAGTTGTTAGAGTTATTGTGGATTTAGTGAATTAACATCATATAATATTAATTTAAATATTTAAAATGTAGCCAACTAATTTCGAGTCGGTGAATACGAATATCATAATTTTTTTTCGCAATCCGTACTCAAAAAATTCGCGAAACATGATTTTTTCAGTGGTGGTTCCACGCCAATGCAAAATTTTTTATATTTTGCAAACTATACATATATGTATTATATTTTTGGATCGATAATTGATTACACTCTGCTATAAAAATCAATTTTTTACGTTACCCATCAAAAAATCGACATATACGTGAAACTAGAGTCCATATATAGTAAAACTGCGTACTCAGTTTTTTTTATTTTCTGATCGCGTCTTCATTTTAAAGGACTTTGAAGTTTAAAAGGAAATAAATTTTCTAAAAATTTTTTTGAATACTTATATTCTTCATATAATAATAATATGTACATCAAATGAAAGAAGAGAATCTCTATTTTTTGAAAATAATTTCTGTTTTGATATACCTGAACCAATGAATGTCAACATTGACCTTTCAAAATTTAGTACTTGAAGATTTCCAGTAAATTGTTGAGGACTTAAGCTTGCAGTAATACATACTTAAATTCCATTAATCTACCTTCATTAGTTTAGCGGAGAAAACAATTTAAAGTTTACAACCTCAATCAAAAATTAAGAAATCGTTTTTGGCAAGTGAGATTAAAAACTTGAAATTCTCACTGTTGGCGGCTTTAAGAATGAAAATTTAAAGTTTTAATGTGAGCAAAATCTTTGGGATATCAGAACAGTTTTCTCCTAAGCTCACATGATTTTATGTGATTTCAATGGACCTTAATTAAAAAAATTAAAGAAGTCCAAATAATTTAAAAATTTAAAAAATTTTTTAAGTAATAAGAAAGCTAGAAACTACGAAGCAATAGTCAGAAAACTAATGCACAGCTTCGGTAGAATTGGTATAAACATGTCGCTGCAAATACATTATTGGACACCCACAATTGAAAATTGCTTCAGAGAGAAATGTTCATTAGCGTGACTCAAAATTTTGGATAGTAGCGTTCCCCCCCAATTCGTTTCTAAATAAAAAAAAAGTAAGTACGATTTTTTTCCAATATTTTGAGTATAAATGGTGCCTGTGCAGACCTGGAGTGCTTTACTTTTTAGAATTTTTTGAATAATTTTCAGGGTTAATAAAAATGTTGAATTGAACTTAGAGGACACTTCAACGAAGATTTTGATGTATAACACTTATGGGTTTGACGCCGCTATCGTAACGCTTCTGTGCTCAAAAATTTTCCTTAAAAGAATTGAAAGTTGACTATTTTTGTGCATTAACACGGGCTTTCTAAAAAAAACAACGGAATGTAAAATCAATTTTTCAGAGCATTTTTAGCTAGATTGATGACATTTAATTATGTATTAAGGGATGTTCGCCGGTTGTGAGCACGCTCTAGTTGAGAGCACCCCTTATTATATTTGGACAGCAAGCAATTGCTACTGAGTTTTGGCAGTCGTGTTTGTAACCATTACGAAGTTTTTGTGTTGATACCGAAACAAATTCGCGCACTTTTGTGGTAGGCTGTGAGCATAATAAAAAAAATTAGCAATAAAAAGGCAGAAAAGTGATTTTTATTGTTTTCGAAGCGCGATAAATGTTGTTGAATTCGTTTTAAAAAAGGCGAGTGATTAATTTTTTTGCAGTTTTGTAATTGTATTTTGTAATTAATTGTCGTGTTTAACCAAAATTTATGCATAAGATACTTTATTGGTCTCTTTAAAAAAAGTCTATCATTTCAAGTTATGAGCACAATCATGTTACCAGTTATGACCACCCTTGTTATTTGCAATGTAATGCGTGTGTTTGGTAGAGAAACTACGTTTTATCGTTGTTTATGATAACGTAACGTTTTTTAACACTGCTTTCATGAACTTTACGCGTTTTGACCCAAGGTAACACCGGAAAAATTAGTTCATTTGGAAAAAAATTGATGTTAATGCGCTGTTACAAGCAATTAGGTGTTGCTTAGTGGACAAGAAACCTGTCAAAGGGACTGCTAAAGCATATGGAATCTTTCGAAGCAGTCTGCAATGGTATGTCAAGGAAGTGACAGGCGAGTTCAATGATATTTCATCCGTGGAAGATGGTGTTTTTTTGGAATTCGTACGTGATTGCAGGCAACGTACACCATCAAACATGGTAAGTTTATTGTTTGCCTTTTTCGTATGTAGCGCATCATAATTTTATTTATTATACCTTATTTGTTAAGGTTTTCTCTTCGGCTCAAGAAAAGAACCTTGTCCAATATATTTTGAAGTGCATCATCAACTAAGCGCACCAAGGGAACGCCATCTAAACTATCTACTAAGCGCAACAAGGTACAGGAGGATCCATCATCTGACGATGATGTCAACTTCTGTATCATCTGTCTGAACCTTCTACCAAGGAAATTGATTGCCACAAACGCCATTAAATGTAATGAATGTGGTCATCCGGTGCATTTAAAGTGCGTTGATATGCGTGCCAGCTACTACACATGCAAACATTATGTTTCTGATTTAGAAGATGAAGAGGGCGATGATTAATGTAAAAACGTGCAATCATTTCTTGTTCTTTATACCAGTGATGGCTCTTAAAATAAATAAATTTTGATATTCTTTTCATTTGTGGTGGTTTTCTTTCATATTTTTTAATTTTTAGCGAATTTTTCAAGGGTACTCACAACGAGATACAAAATTTTTTTTTACAAAAAATAGTCACTTCACTAAATTCGCGATAAAAGTTTTCTATTCGAAGGAATTATTTTAGTTCCTTCACAGCAGTTACCTACATACGTTTGTATTATATGCATTTGGTCAAAAGTTATGAGGCAAAAACAAAACGGTGCCCACAACCAGTGCATCTCCCTTACTGTCCTCAACATATTATTTTCAAAGCAATTTTGAAAGGTCAATATTGACATTCATTGGTTGAGATATATCAAAAAAATAATTATTTTCGAAAAATAGATTCTCTTCTTTCATTTGATTTCATGTATATATCGTTTTTTCGATGGGTAATTATTAATGTCGTACAGTGTTATCAAAAATAAAGCTGTATACGAGACGGCATAATTGTAATGGCTGTTCGTACATACGAGATTTACCAGCTCCAGTTCTTTCACCTGTGTTGTGTATGGTGCTTCGGTGTCGACGATCAGAAGTATAAGTACGGGCGGTATGGAGAGCAATGTGAAGCTGCCAAAGCTAGGGTATGATTTCAGTTCGTCGTGCTTTAACGTACACGATGGTAGCAGGTCGATTGTTCTAGATTCAGTCACAGCAACTTGTGTGACTTGCTCATGTGTTGGACCGGCAACAGCGAAAATCCACTGGTTTTGAACCCCAGAGTTGATCCAGATTTACTTGATGTTTTTCATTTTCATGAATTTGCAAGTGGGTTTAGTCAAGCTGTTGAACGGCAAGACCTCACATTTGCCAATCTCTAATAACTTGTTCAATACTGGTTGGTCATTCTAAGTAATGTAGTGGTAATGTAGTATGGCATAACATTACGATGTACTGTTATGCCATGGTCTTGATTCTTTCTGTTGGAAATGAAGTGAGTTGATAGAGACCAAATTCCTGTGCGTATAGTAACGGGAGCGAGATTTCAAAAATAGACTGGTTCTTAGTGATTCCTCTGTTCACCTTTATCAATTTGTATAGTGTGATAAGGTTATCGTGGCTACTCGGAATGCGTAGCGTTGCAGGTAAGCGTGCCTGATTTTTATTAATCTCTCTTATCATTAAGCAGGCAGCTGATCGCATTGCTGATTCACAATCTTGGTACCTTCAGCCAAGAAATTCAGAATGGTAATAAATCATAGTATAAGATCAACTGCCATTCGCTGGATGGCATACATACAGTAGTAGTAGGGCGAGAATAATGAACAGTGATAATGCAGATACGTGTAGTGAAAGTCATTGTCTTTTTGACTTCTTCAATTGCATGTGTAGTTCGTGAAGGTTCCTTTCTGTTCTTCTGCTGCAGCCGATGTACTGTGTTCGTCTGTTATCTATCTCAGTGGCCACTTGTGTGGCGGCAAGTTATGTTCTTTTATGATGACCATCATTCCTGGTTCCGCGTTGTCAAAGTGTTTATTCCATTTTTCGCAAAATTGTGATTCGTTCAGATATCTCTTCGTTCAGCGTTGCCAAGTCCTCCGAAGTGGGGAGCTTGTGGTGAAGTAAGATAGATTTGCACTCCTTCCTGCAAACTCGGATGATCGCATGTTGTGCTTGCGTTCAATGGATCATTTGCGTAATTTCTTTTGATTGGTTTTTTGCCGACGAAGTTGGTGGCATTGTCACAATAGAAATTTTGACAATGTCCTCGTCGCCTAATGAATTTCTTCAGGCTAGCGATTTCCAATTGAATGGCTTACGTAGCGTGTGAGGATCCGCGTAGGCTATCCTCACAACTTGTAGCAAAATGTTACCGTATATTGGTATTTTATTAGTATTAAGGTTGATAATATTAAGTATAAGCGACTGAACGCAATAGAGTGTAAGTTAGATTATTAAGAGCGAATGAACGCAAAGACGGACAGTATATAGACGATCAAAGTAACACTGGCAGTTTGGCAGGCAGGCAGGCAGGCGAACGGCGCAATCGCAACCGGCTGGGGAGTTGCAAGGAGCGTGGGATCGTATATAGAGAGGTGAGGAGGCAACGAGCAGGGAGTCAAGTGTGAACCGCGAGACCGCAACGTCAGCCGGGCAGAGTAACATAGTGTGAAGTAAATAACGTGCACATACCGCTATATATATATATACGCTGAGCGTCAATTTTGAACTGTTCGAATACGTATTCCTTAAGGTAGCTTGTGGTGGCCCACCGATATCTGCTAAAGGAGCAGCATCTCCTTTTGCGTAGCCTTTCCCACTATCCCACATCCCTCCTGTTCACAGCCGTAGTGGCGTGAGCTGTCCTCCCGCTCACCGCAGTGGTTGCGTGAGTTGTTGTTGCACTCCATTGCGTAAGACGCATGGCGCTCCACCCCCATCTCATGGCAGTAGTTGCGTGAGTCTCGTCCCCATAGCGTACGCCGCATGGGAATCCTAGTCTCCTGGTCTTGTAACGCTGAGCTATCCCAGCTGGGAACCCGGTAAATCGGAGAAACCTTACAAGTGGCGCCCGAGCAGGGACCTCAATTTCAATTGGGGTTTCACTTTTGTTTTCCTAAGTCTCGCTGCGGCGTTGAACTCAGGCCACACGACAACAAAGCTGATTCATCACCGTCAGGCTATTAGCAGGCTTAGCCAGAAAAGTGGTAGACTGGGCTAAGCAATACAGTAACCTAAGCTGTGGTGAGGGGAGAAAAAAATTTTTTTTTGTTTTCCGGTTCTGTATGTCCTCGAACTCGGGCGGCCGGTATCAGACTGCGCGTTAGCACACTCAGCCACCGTAGCGATAGTAAAATTTGACGCAGTTCATAGCTTCAACACCGTCGAAGAAAATGCATTAACATGACTGTATAGACAGTAAAACTCCGCGCAGTTTATAGCTTCAACACTTTCGAAGAAGATGTATCAACAAAACTTTCAATAGCTTTGTTCAATTACCAATAGTGTAATAATAAAAAAAAAAAAGAAAAAAAATATTACAAATTTTTTTGTCACTATTCCTCGCTCCGTCGGTGAACCCGGGCGCCAGGTTCAATGCAATGAACATCGAGCTAGCATACTTAGCCATCGCAGCCACACAAAAATTTTGCGAAGATCGCAGCCCAAACACCGTCGTAGGGAAAATAGTTTATGACAAAAACATAGATCGTTTCAAGTACAATAAACATTTGCATAGCTTGAGGTGTATACGTTAACGAGAAAACAGTAAATGAAAAGAAAAAAAAAGGCACAATAAAACGATAATAAGATTAATAAAATATAAAAAAAAAAAAGGAAAAAAAATTATTCCTCGCATCCATTCCATCGAACCTGGGTACCATGTCCGTGTAATGTACAAAGCAAAAAAAATTTGGTTTGTTTGTTTGCTACCACATTTTAGCATGGTCAGCTACCGCACCGACAAGAAAGGGTTGCGCAGCTCATACCTTAAACACCGTCGAAGATTGTACTCATAACAGAATTACAAGCCATTTGGACAGTTACAAAGAAATGAAGGAAGCGAAGTATACACATGTATTCATATAGTCATATAACTATACATAAAAAAAAAAGATAAAAAATTTATATAAAGGTAGATATATATATCTTTATATAAAATAAATAATTATATAAATAAGTAATAATAACAAAATAAAAAAAAAAAAAGGAAAACAAAAAAAAAAAAATAAGGGAAAAATTATTATTCCTCGCAGCGGCATCGAACCAGGGTATCATGTCCGTGTACTGTACAAAGCAAAAAAAAATTTGGTTTGTTTGTTTGCTACCACACTTTAGCGTGGTCAGCTACCGTACCGACAAGAAATCGTTGCGCAGCTCACAGCTTAAACACCGTCGAAGATTATACGAAGGGAACAGAATTATAATCCAGTTGGGCCATTACAAAGAAATGAAGGAAGCGAAGTGTACACATATATTCATATAACTATATATTCAAAACAAAATATATATATAGGTAGATATATGTATATTTAGGGGAATAAATAAAATAAAATAAATTAAATAAATTAAATAAATTAAATAATTAAATAAAATAAATAGAATAAATAACGTAAATAAAATAAATACAAAAAAAAAAAAGGGAAAAAAATAACAAAAAAAAAAAACCAACCATTCTGATATTTCACAGCACATATTCATATTCACATATTTTCGTACCGAGAAGCAGTCCGAGACAAGATACCCTAATCGGATTTATTCTATTTTAAAGTTGTACTACTAATTTCGTCCGGACATTTATACGTCAGCAGAGGCCATCGGCAGCGAACAGTAACCGTCACCCGAACAACGGAGGGAACGAAAAATGGTTCGCAAGTCATGGGTGTACTGCCTACGTCAGGAGGAGTTAACAGCATATTTAGACGAATTCCATTTAGAAGCTACCGGCACAGTGGAGGACTGTCTAGTTATGTCGGTGAAGAAAGTCACTGCTGAAAGGTACAACAACGCCTCGAACAGTTAGAAGTAAAGCATACGCGACCGGTTTCACCAGCGGGCCGAAATCCCACGTTCACGCTATCGACAACCGAGACTACCACGGCCAAGACCCCAACCATTATCGACGGCCAGGGTGTGATATACCAGGCCATCGACAGCTTACGCGGAGGTCGAGGACGATATGGGAGTATACCCTAGCAAGTCGGTAGCGTCGAATCCGCCGGACGGGTTGAAGGAGCTGCCAGCTGAGCGATCAGTGGCGGATGACAGTGGAAATCAAAAACCTATGGAGGGCCGAGTAGGGGAGACTTTTACATTTGAGCACATGAATCAGCAGATCGACCGCATTCGCACATGGCATGAACGCTATGATGGAAAGGGCGACCCAATCCCTTTCGTCGAACGCGTGGAGGAGCTAGCAGGAGCCTATTCGGTGAACCTCGACTCGCTGCCGAAAGCAATGCCGGAGCTGTTAAAAGATCGCAAGCTGGCCTGGTTTCGCAACAACACGGGGAAATGGGCGACGTGGAAGGAGTTCAAGCAGGATTTGTTTGGGTTCTTTCTACCACCCAAATACTTTGAAAGTTTGGAGGATGATATTCGGCGAAGAATACAAGAGCCCGGGGAACGGTTCAAGGATTTTGTGCTGGCCATCCAAACCCTTATGCGGTTAGGGGGATACCCTAGCGAGCGTCAGTTGGAGCGCGTATACAGCAATACACATCCGGAATATAAGCTCTACGCCAAGCGAAAAGATTTTGCCACTTTAGAGGAACTGCTCCTTCTGTGTGAGGAGTACGAGTGCTTGCGCCAGGCCGACTCCCGATCGGCAGTGGTAAGTGTTCGAGAGGCCACGACGGTGACTCGAATGATATCACCAGCGATAGATGTTCCAAGGACTAACTCGGACTCTCGAATCAACGTGCGATGGGCTTGCCATCGCTGTGGCCAGGAAGGGCACCAGGCTCGGCAGTGTCGTAATCCCCAGGTGTTGTTTTGTCGGGAGTGTGGAAGACGAGGCGTTCGCACGTTAGACTGCTGTCGGTCGGCGGGAAATGCGCAAGGAGTCGATCAGAGGCGAGCAATGGCCACTCCGGACGAGCGATCTTCTCACCAATAAGTTCCGTGCTGCGATGCGACGGTGTCCAAATTGTAACCACTATCATGTTGAAGGAGGAGGGCTGGGACGCTACGATTGATACGGGGGCCATGCGCAGCTTTCTCAGCGAGCAGGCACTGAAGGCCCTACGTCGACCAGTTAGCTACAAACAAGTGCAGACCAAGGAGCGGCTAGCAGACGGCACGCGACGCCGGGTAACTCAAGCCATGGAAGCATCCCAAGGCGGGACTAACACCGGAGCGCGCAGTACAACCAGTGTTGAGAGGTCAGAGCAAGGATCGCCATTAGGTGGTGCACCGACGGAGGACGAACAGGGTGGCGGGGGAGTAGACCTCGAGACCAATGCGCTAGACATCGGTGATGGTGACACCGATGACACAGCGGTGAGAAATTTTCTGAATAACGAATTGCAGCAATTTGAAGGGCGGCCAAATAGCCACTCACAAGATCCGAGTAACGACGGATCGACCGCTGAAGCAGCGATATTATCCATGGAACCCGGCCATGCAGCAAATAATCAACACCGACTTGGATCAGAAGTTGTCGGATGGAGTCATTGAGCCATCCCATAGCCCACATAGTTCGCCTGCAGTGCCAGTACCCAAGAAAAATGGGAAGTGGCGGTTGTATGTAGATTTCCGACAACTGAACACGAACTCGATACCGGATACCTATCCTCTTCCTCGGATCCACCATATTCTCGATCAGTTACGAGATGCGAAGTATATTACAACTCTAGATCTGAAGAATGGATACTGGCAGATTCCGTTGGAAGAGGACAGCAAGCCGTACACCGCATTCACGGCACCCGGGCGGGGTTTGTTCCAGTGGCGGGTGATGCCTTTTGGGTTACATTCCGCCCCGGCTACGTTTCAGCGGGCGCTGGACAGCGTCATAGGTCCCGAAATAGAGCCGGTAGCATTCGCCTATCTCGACGACATCGTCGTCATCGGGAAGACTAAACGGGAACATATGCAAAACCTTCGGGAGGTGTTACGGCTTTTGCGAGAGGCGAATTTACACATTAACCGGGAGAAATGCAAATTCTTCAAGAAACGACTGAAGTATTTGGGGTATGTGATAAGTGAGGCCGGTATCCATACAGATCCTGATAAGGTTTCAGCGATACAGCAAATGCCGCCGCCGGCGAATTTGAAGGATCTGCGTCGTTGTTTGGGCGTCGTCTCATGGTATACACGCTTCGTGCCAAATTTCGCGTGCATAGTGCCGCCGCTTACTAGTTTGCTGAGGAAGGGTCAACGGTGGAGTTGGGGGCAGGAACAGGAGGAAGCGTTCTGGGAACTGAAGAAACGGCTCACGGAAGCGTCGGTGTTGGCATGTGATCGCATATGCTAGTCGACGGCTCGACCAAGCAGAGGAGAAGTATTCCGCCACAGAGAAGGAGTGCCTGGCCATTGTGTGGGCAATTCGTAAGTTGCGGCCGTACGTGGAGGGGTATAAGTTCACAGTGGTAACCAATCATTTGGCGTTGAAATGGCTGAACTCGATTGGAATTACAGCAATGGATGGAAATTTGAATGTAGTGGGCCGCCCGGACCCGGGGCGCAAGTGCGGCTGGTGGGATAAGAGTAGAACGGACGTAGAAACACACCCCGAGAAGTTTCCCGATTACGCAGTGGTGAACGATCAACTATATCGCCATATTCTCCGACGTGCGGTTGACGATGACTGCAGACCGTGGAAGCTGTGCGTCCCGAGAGCACAAAGAGCGCAGGTTTTACACGAATTCCACGATAGCGCCAGCGCGGGTCATTTGGGTACGCGGAAAACAATCGCGCGGGTAGCGAACTCCAACTCCTGGCCCGGTATGTTTCGCGAGGTGGCCAAGTATGTTCGGCGTTGCGAGTTGTGCCTGCGATATAAGCCCAGTCAGATGCAAACGGCCGGCAAGATGCTGACGCAAAGGATTGAGGAACCGTTCGTGAGCGTATGCAGAGATTTTGCGGGACCACTGCCGAAAAGGACGCATGGGAATGCTATGTTGTTGGTGCTGGTGGACCGATTCTCAAAGTGGACGGAGCTGATTCCTCTTCGGCGTGCCACCGGGGAAAGTCTGCAGAGGGGCTTTCGAGAGATGGTGGTGAGTCGGTTTGGCGTGCCGAGGACTTTCATATGCGATAATGGTAATCAGTTCACGAGCCGACGGTTTAAGACGTATCTGGAGGAGATCGGGACCAAGATCAAGTATACAGCTCCGTATACGCCACAAGAGAACCCCACGGACGAGGCCGTCGGACTGGACGTCAGGCCAGCTCTGCCGGCCTGCGTGGACGGGGTGCGAGAAGACGAAAGAAGGCATATTTATATATGCTGAGGAACAAACATTTTTCAAGAATTGAATTGAAATTGCTGAAAATTAATTTGTAGTTAGTTTCTAAATGAGAATAAAGATATGGCAACCGTACATTCTCAGACTGAAATTCTTTGTTCAAGTTGTTTATAATTCCCAGAATGTAGGATAAAAAATGGAGATAAACTTTAATTTTCTGAACTTATGAAATGTGCCAAATCGAATGCACATTACTTTAAATAACATGAAACGAATTTTAAGCAGTCTCATTGTTCAAGTATGCTGTTTACACTAAAACAAAAAAATTTCCTAAATGGATATTACCACAATTAACACCACAAAGTGCAAGCCAGTACAACCTAAAATCTACCAAATTGGAAAAAAAATTACTTTAATTAATTATTATTTTTTATGAAAAAAATTACCAAAACAGCAATTCTGAATACATGGCTAGGAAACGATGTTTCGCTCAGATCCGTGAGGCGGATAGGATATCGTGTTTATCACGCCATGGTAGCTTTAGTTGCCACAGTTTTTGGATCAGAATTTTGGCAGTGATTACCTCAGGTACTGGATCATAATGAATAAAATATTTTTGCGACGTCTGATACAATAGTTCGCTTTGCGATATGTGGAGAGGGCATATTGTTGATCTTTACACGAAATTTATCTGTTTTTGACAACCACAATCGATATGCGGATTCGACAATTGGTCTTCTGCTGGTATTGATTGCAGTAGCTTACGATGATTAGCGCACCATTTTCGTAAATGTAGTCCACCTTTTTAGAGAATCTTCACGTCTTGCTGTTGTGTTTCTATTGCTGTAGGAAGACTGTCGGATCCTGACAAAAAATCGTCTACATGAAAATCGTTACTTACTACTTCTGAACCAAGTGTATACTGGTCGCGGTGATCATGACTGAGTACTTGAATGCACTTCATGGCAAAATATGGGGCAGCTCTCGTCCCATATGTAATAGTATTTTGCTGGTAGCATCTCAGTGGGCTTTTTAAATGCTGTCTCCAGATAATTAGCTGATATCGACGATCCATTGGGTGCACCCAATTTTGTCGAAACATTTTTTGAATGTCGAATGTGAAGACTTATTTTGGAAGCCTGAATCGTAGTAATATAGTGGAGAGTTGATTCTGAACCTTTCAACATGACGTCATTTAGTGCCAGGCTAGTATATGTTTCAAAGTAGTCCAACTTTCCCAGCTAATTTCTGACATATATTCAAGTGCCTTTTATTTATTCATAAATTCTATAAATTGCATAGAATCGGTGAGTTGCTATTTGTCGGATTCTCCCATATTTGAGCTTGGGGTTTCAAATGGGACTTCAAATGGTTCATCGGCTTAGCAAAATCGTTCCAGTTTTGCGTGGAGTTCATCCTCGGTTAGATCTCGACATGTGGCATTATGAGTCTGCTGATCCACCACTTTTCACATCTTCATGTAACCGTTGCTCTGCAACGTGGGAAGACTGATGTCGATAAAAATTTGTCCTAACGTCAAGAACTATTGATATATTTCCGGCCCCAACAATACCTCAATATTTCCTGACGTGTTGAAGTTAGGATCATCTAGTGTACTATTGTTAGACAACAACCCTATTCGGTGTTCAATGGTTGCGTTGGCTATTGAGTTATGATGTGGGGAAGAACAAAAGCCTCCAGTCGGGTCGAGAATATGCTATGGCGTAATGAACGTTTCCCATCACCGATTCCCCGTACCTGCATCAATGTTGGCTTTAGCTTTAATCCTAACCGCCTTGCCACCCACTCCATTTTAATGTTGATCTGTGACCCAGAATCCAATATTGCTCGGCATTTTAAAGCTTCTCCATTGCTATTTATGAAGTGTAAGATGACCGTTCCCAGGAGTACACATGTTCGACATGTTTGTTTGGAAGCTCCTAAACTCATCAGAGCAGCTACTTCAGTTCCACTTGACCGGCTTTCGCTGGAAAAACTTTGACTACCACTGATTACGTGGGCTAGTTGAATCACAAACCAAAACGATGTCATCAATTTGTAGTTTCCTGGATACGTCACACCATTTGGGGCGTTGAATAAGTTGTGGCAGATATTGAACTATTCATTATTTCCATAAACGGTCTTTCAAATTCTGACAATTCTCCATTGTTTCTTCAAACAAGTTTTACCCCCGTCTGCACACGGAGTTTGAGTTGCATTAGTGCAACCAATAAGGAAATGGTTTGGTGTCAATGATCTATCAGATTCGACTGCCGATGAAATATCTGTCAACGGTCGGCTGTTGATAATATTTTCAGCTTCGATCAGTACTGACTGCAGCGTTTCAACTCTTGGCACTTCTTGCTGCAGTGTCTTGCAAAGCACGCGTTCGCAATTCGTATTAATCGTTCCCAACAACCACCGGAACAATGGTTTAATGGACAGTTAAATAACCACTCGATATTTCGCATTGAAGTTTCTTTCAAAATATTTTCGAAATTGATTAATCTTTCTTCAACTTTCAATTGTTTTTGAGCACCGACGAAATTTGTTCCGCTGCGTATCCTGATAGGTTCCTATGCGATTTGAAAAGTTTCTCAAACACACTAAAAATGCATCAGTTGATAAGCTTTCAGCAAGTTCAATGAATGCTGCTCGAATGTGAAAATAACTGCCCATCTCTTCTCTCTTCGACGACCGATTGCGATTTAGAAAGGCCCGAATAAATCCACACCAGCATAGGTAAATGGACGGACATAAGGTGTAAAGCGGTCTGATGGTAACTGGCCCATTCGTGGCGCAATCGGCTTGGCTCTTGCAATCTTACTTTTCCGAAAATTATATTGAACAGATTTTAAAATTGTTTTGATTCTAGGAATCCAAAATCTTTGACGAATGTCGTTGATAATTACTGCAAAATTTTGATGATAAAATTTTTTATGATAATATTTGACAATCAGTTTCGTGACTGTGTGCAACGTTAGCAATATAAGTGGGCGTCTGCTCTCCAATGGCAAATAAAATGCTTCATCAACTCGACCAGCCACTCTAAATAAGCCTTCCTCATCAATACAAGCGGTGAGGCGGTACAGCTGACTGCAATAGGTTTCGAATTCTTCAGCATGTTCATCTCCATAATAAAACATTCAACTCAAATCAGTTTAAAGATGACCCTTTCGGCTTCTGCGATGTCAGCAACTGTAATTGGACCATTCGCCTGTCTTGTTTTAGATATCAGGCCACGAAAATTTTTTGTAGCATTCACAAAACATGCAACCGATCTTTCGACCTTTAAATAAGACGAGAACGCTTCTCAAAATTTCTGCAATTCGGTGACCAACAAATGCTTTATAATTACGATCACATGAGTTCAACCAGCATATTACTGTGTGGGATCGGTCCAAAGCACAGTTCGCGATATTCGAAAATCATGATTACAGCAAATCATCTTGTACAATCGTATTCCAAGTATAGCTGCTTGTAACACAAACCTTGGAATCGACATTCTTCTTCCCCGAGTTTTTCCGCCCACAAAACTGACTTCAGTCTTACCATGATAAGTGATACGTAGCAAGTGCGGATTGGCTAGCGTCTACAAACATATGCAGTTGTACAGATTGTGCCTTATATAAGTTTGGCGAAGAACATCGTTTGACTTTCAAATCTTTAATTTCATGGAATTCCTTCCACCAGCTAATCCAATTTATTCTCACCTCCGGTATAGGATCATCCCATCCTATTTCCTTTTTTCACGTTTTCTGCATTAACAGTTTGGCAAATATTAAAAAATCAGCAATCAATCCAAACGGATTGACTTTTATGGTACTCAAATATATCGGTACAGAAATTGTCGCTGGCTTGTCGCTCCATATTATATAATCTTTGAATTCGACACAAAGTTTCTCAAATCGAAGCTGGCCTTATTATCGACAACATTGCTGCAAATTTTTAAAGCTTCCTCTTCGTTTCTAAAACTGCGGACAAAATCATCAACGTAATGTTTCTTAACTATTGCTGATGCTGCTTCTGGTATAGTTCTTTGAATTCATCTGCATTTTTATTTTTAACAAACTCGGCACAACAAGGCGAGCAAATTGCTCTGGTTTGTGCGGATTTTCCATTCCGAAATGCGGTTAATTCCAAATCGAATTTTTTCGTGATTAATTTCATTTTAGACAGTTTTTTGTCATAACCTTTGTCTACATATTTATTGATTTCTATGCAGTATTTTTTAGCGAATTCTGAATTTTGACTCATTTCTCTCTCCAGCTATTCGTTTCGATGCCATTTCATAACTGCTGGAAAACTGGATACTGTTTCCACAACAAACCAATTTCGAAATGTTCATCAACGCGACGAGCTGTGGCTTCCATAATGAATCTGGCTTTGACATTTTCTTCTGATTCTAATAACTTAGGCGAATTGTTGATTCCGAAATTGTCGGTACCAAAATATTCGACAACCATGTCGTGCAACTGATCAAATTGTTTTTTCTCATAGATTTGCAACACTGGTGCTCCTGACAAATTTAATGGCCCATATTATCCTCTCCTGCTTCTATGACGGATGAAATTGCACTCAAATAAGCACTATCCAACCCAAGCTCAGTAATTACTTTGCCTTCATTCCATTGAAAAATGAGAGATTGCATTTGAGCTTTAACTCCCAATTTATTAGCAACATCGGCATCTATCATAGAAATGGCGGAATCTTCATCGAATATTGCAAAAGCATCTAAACTTCCGTCCAAACAATTGAAATGGCAAAATCGATTTAGTGACACAATTCAATACGGTCTCCGCTGCCTTTTCATTGGAAACTGAGGACGTCATTCGGTTCGAATCATGCAGACTTCTATGATGATAACGACGGCAAACATTAATGTTATATAGTTTCCTTGAGTGACATTTGGCGGTACCATGTCCCTGGCGCAAACATGAGAAACATAACTGCAAGCTCTTAACTTTTTTCGGGCACTGCAAGAGACTGGATGAACGCCTGACAATTCGAAATCTCTGTTTCACAGTGGTAGCATTTTAATACGATTTGTTGGTGTTGCTGATTTACTTAGTGTTTGTTTTAGTTGTCTATGTGTGAACTGTGGTCGGCATTGAGCATATAACTTTGGCGAGTTCACTTAACCATATCGAAAAGTCCTTCAGAGTCGGATACGGCATTATGGTTACCGACACACGTGCCCACTCAATCTTTTTGCTAACAGGTGTACTGTTTACTCACACTTGACTGAAACGAAAAATGCTACTATATTTCGAATGTACATATAATATATAATTTGATCCAATTTATTCTCCTACGTAGCTTCTAACTGCTGGACTTTATCGAATTGAGCACGTACTAACAAATCTGGACGACCAAATCTGAACTGCAATTCTTCGATGACAGCTTCTCAGTCATCCGGATAAACTAGCATCGATGTTACTGCTTCTTTCATTGCCCCAGTGAGACATTTGTGTAATCGCATGAGGTTCTGTCTATTGTCGCATTGAAATTCTTCTGTTGTATCCTTAAAACTAGACAAAATCTATGGCCAATTTTCAGCGTTTCCAGAAAACGTTGGTAAGTCGTGTAACTTCACATTGAAAATGTTGACTTAATATGCACTATTTGGTAAAGCAGCAATATTATCGATCACTGGCGAAGCTTCTTTTGTTCCAGAAATACGTTCATTCGCTGTTCCTGAGTGTACACGCTTTTCACAATGCAGACTGTCGATATCATTTTTATTACAAACTGCACAATTTTGTAACTGTTGTACTGATACAGACAAAATATTCAAACTAGCCAAAATAGCGCTTCTATATTAAAATCTTTTTAGCGTGGCCGGCCTGCGGCCGGTGCTTAGGATCATAACTTTTGGACAGTACGCAACACCAGATTCGCGAGCAACATTACTTCCATATTAAAATCTCTTTTGTATGGCCCACTGTGGCCGGTTCTTAGGATCATTACCCTTGAACAGTACGCAACACCGGCTTCGCGATCAACATTACTTCTATATTAAAATCTTTTTTGGGTGGCCGCTTAAAGATAAAGAACATAATATTCTATTTCATATTTCACAACATTTCGAAAGTTAATTGTATTGAGAAATCACTACTTTTTGTGGTATTTCATTATAGTTATTGTTCCCAATCGAAACTTGTTTAGAAATGCCAAAATTTAAAAAAAAAATCCAAAAAAAAAAAAATTTTAAATATTTTATTGGGCGTATGAATAATATTAATGTAAAACTGTAAAGCGATTTAAAACCGCGAAAAACTTGATCTAGAAAAACTAGAAGACACAGGTATGATATTGTAAAATGTACAATTTGCAATTGCGACGCCAGTTGAGGAGAGAATGAATTCCACAGTACGGAAAAATCACTTTCGCAAATATACCCTTCCACATCTGCTCAGCGGAACTCAACACCAAATACTCAATTGAGACGATCACTAAAAGAAATGAAATGAAAGCGCTTCCACATTTTACCGTTATTAATATTAGATTTATTATTTATTTAAAATTTTTCCAAACCACTTTCCCTTACAATAATCCGGACACACACCGTTGCAGTGTTTTTGTACGGTTATGGGATATGTCCGCATATGAGAGATGTAGAAATTTTTTTATTTTACATGCTTTATTAAAGTTAAACAATTAAAAATACATTGTTATTCAATTATATAAGTACATATACCAGAGATTCCCAAAAAAGAGCGCACGCACACATTTATGAGTATGCTTGTGTACAGAGTTGCCGTTTTGGTAGAATTCTACCAAAACTGGTCATTTTTTTTCATTTCAAAAATTTTTGGTAACTTGGTAAGTTGATTTACATTTTGGTAGATTTTAGGTTATACTGGTGTGCACTAAAAATTTATTTTTTCTGGTAATATCCATTTAGAGTTTTTTTTTTGGTTATGAAAAGAGAACA
>JAWNPW010000309.1:0-13407 GCA_035078745.1 Diastata ussurica
GGCGAATCACGCCCAGTTTTGGACAGAATATTTATATCATTGGTTGGCATAAATGTGCCAAATTTCATAAGAAAATAATGTAAATATTTTGTAGGATTTATGGACATAAAAGTGTCAAAAGAAGCTCAAAAACACACTGGAGTGTACTGGAGGTACCCGAAAAAATGGTCTGATCCAAAAACTTAACTTGATCTTACTCTGCACATGAGTAAGGTCTGTACCAAATTTGGTTTCATTATCTCCATCCGTCTGGATTGTTTTTTTTTTTTTGCTTACGGACGGATCACGAATACTTTCTTTATAGGGTCTCCGATCATTCCTTCTGGGCGTTACAAACGGACGCACAAACTTAGTATACCCTCGGTAAAGGGTATAATTATATCAATGGCAAAAATATATATATATATATATCTGCTCAAAAAAATTAAAAAATTTTTATAATTATCAAAGAAATCGAGTTATCAAATTTTGTTGTTGTGGACCGAAAATTGATTAAGTTACAGACAGTAATGGTGTTCGATAGTATGATCAGTGGAAGGTTCTAAAAATTTTTAAAAAATTTTTTAATTTAGTTTATGGAAACGCCAAATTTCGTTGATCCGAGAAAAAAAATGTTCAAGTAATGCACAGAAATGAAGTTAATTTGTATGGAAGGAGGGCGTGACAGTGGGTGGATTTCTTCAAAATTTTCAACATTTTTTAATATCATCAAAAACCATGCTCATGCCATTCGTTTCTCTACGACAACTCCAATTTGTGGCCACAGAATGTATGGGAACGATACAATGTGCGACGTTTCCTTTAATGTGCTACATACATATTTCATGACAAAGTTATATAATAAACCTTTTTCATAATTGTTGTATTTTGTAAATAAATGTCTGTGTTAGTGAATATATGTTGGTTTACGTTCTAGTGCATCAATTTTTGAAATATCCAGCTGAAATTTGGTGTGCAGTCTTCTTTCATGTCAGTTCAGTTGAGTTCATCCGGATTAGATTAATATACATATGTGCAAAATCGTTGCAAAATTCCTTCTATGGAAAACTTTTTTGTTTGTAAGAATATATGCACGAAATGCTTTTTTTTAACTTTATTATCATTTCAATTAGATCCCGAAAATTTTCAAATGCGGATCAGATGTGGACATAGGTGCCATACGGAGTGACAATTGAAAAAGATATGCTTCTCCTTAAATCGAATAAAACTACATTTGTGTTTATAAAATGTTATCAGATTTGATAATTGTCCAATTATTTTTCTAAATCTTTACATTTTTGAAAAATTTGCTACTTTTTCATAAATCTAACTCAAAAATGTAATGCGAAATTTAGAACATGTTTCAAAAAATTTATTATTTTTTTTGAAAAGTTATTTTCTTCTTATATTTGTCATATCGAAATAATTAGTAGATAATGTTGCATATATTAAAATAGTATCTTTCTCGTGCACCGAAATTTGCAGTAAACATCTCATGAAATAAAAAATTCCCTTATGAAGATATATTTTGGATTAGAACTTTATATTGCAGCTATATTTAAATCTTGTCATATTTTGTTAATTTTGGGAGGTGAGCAGCTTGTGGTATTAGAAGATGACGTCGAACATTTCATCACGTTAGCTGTGTGGGGCAAAATTGCGTAACAACAGACGTTCGTACGAACATTGCTAAAAAAGATTTCTATGGTGATGCTGATCATGAATGTGGTTTCTGACTGTTCATTGTATCCGTTATACAAATCTGATGAAGTTAATACACTATTTAAGATTGGTCTCGATATCTTCAAAATCAAAACCCCTAAAAACAAAATTTTCAAATCTAAATCCCCAAATACAAAATCCACAAACACAATATCCCCAAATACAAAATCTCTAAACACAAAATCCACAAACAAAAAATGGTGTACCTCAAAAGCAAACAAAAGAAAAACAAATGAGATCCAATTATTTTTAATGTTTTTTTTAATGTTTTAAAACTAAATATAAAGTTATAAAAGAGCATTAAATCAAAAGTGCAAATAAAATTTAATTTATTTTATTCATATATTTATTCGTTATTTTAAAAATCATTCAAAATCTATGTAGACTAAAACTAAAACCTGTTTTTTGACCATAAGTTCATATTTTGGAGGTGACCAAATTCAAAGTATACAGTTTTGTTTTACTCGACCATACCTACAACCTCTATTATAACACTTCCCAGCTATTTCCATTTTGTTCCATTTTGTATCACTGGGTTATAAGCAATTCATTATAAGTATTGTACTTTTCCAATATTATTTTTATATTCAATAAACTTTTTGTACCAATGAATATTATTTTTCTTTCACGTTCTTAACTCGAAAGTTTTGAATAACTTCAAAGTTTTCCATACAAAAATTGCAAAGTTATTCCCGTTTATAACTTGGAAGTTAAAACCTCCCTCAATTGTTTTTAATGAAAAAAAAAATGAATGTTATTAAAATAAGTAAAGTGTCAAAATAGTATCTTCAGCGTGTACCGAAACTTTTATACCATTCTGACAAGACATTACATTGTGATTGTGATATATTGTTAGTAATCCCACATTCATTCTCAGATTCTATAAATAAATAAAGCACACATAGAAAATTTCATTCAGATATCTTCCCATAAAAAGTTTCCCATTCACGACAATATTTTACGCTTTCACGCTTTTACGCTTTTGAGACTGACACATATGGTATATTTAAATATGATCTGATCTTGAGCGATCTTTTCTTAGCTGCATCTGGTAGATTCCGATTCTTCAATCCCTTCCCGAAGTGTCAAATTCAAATTACTTTATAAATATAAAGGTCAACATAAGTCTAGTATATAGATACATTTGTAAACAAACCGTTTGGTGAGGAACTAATGTTAATTCTATTTTATAATTCCGTTACTTCTTATAAACAGTTATCTTTGACAAGATTAAAAAAAAAATTGTATGGAAGGTGGGCGACGCAGTTGGGCGATTTTATCGCATATATATATGCATTTGGACGATAATCTTTGAGTCAACTTCTTTGGTTGAAAATTTTTCTAAAAAGTTCGTTGCTCAACTCTTCTAAAATGACAAATATTCGATTAAAATAGTAAATAGTATGCGAATCACGCCCAGTTTTGGAGGGAATATTTAAATCATTGATTGTCATAAATTTGCCAAATTTTATAAGAAAATATAGTGTTTTTTAGGATTTATGGCCATAAAAGTGTCAAAAATATAACCTCCAGTACACCGATCAAAAAACCCTTTAAACTTGCGGATGGGGGGATAATAATTAAAAAATTTTCTATGCAAATACATTTTACTCATATATATTTGACCTTATCACTTCTCATATAAAGGTTTTTTAGTACCTTTTGCCTTTAACAATATTACCTAATAATTTAAATAATATCGATAGATTATAAGCATCAATTGTTGAAATATTTTTATAAAGCTCATCATAAATTTTTCATTCTGTAAATATGTAATCGTAACTAAGGGCTTATATATAAATAAATAAATAATAATAATAAATGGCCACAAAATTGTCAAAAAAGTTCAAAGAAATACACACTGGAGGTATCCTTTACATAGGCAGATGGGGCACATATACAGAGTCTGTGTGCTGAATTTGGCTCAGCTGTCTCAACTCCTTCGGTCTAGTTTTTCCTCACGGTCAGACGGACATGGCTAGATCGATTTCCCTATCGATGCTGATCAAGAATATATATTGTTTTTTAAGGTCACCGATCACTCCTTCTGGGTATTACAAAAAGACACACAAACTTAATATACCATTGGTGCAGGGTATCAATACTAGTTCTTTTTTATTAATATTTACATTATTAGAATCTAATATTAAACACTAAAAGATGAGATTAGATGAGAAAATGGGTCTAAAACTATTAAAAATGAATTTTTTGTAAGATATGAGCACAAATAAAATCCAGAATGGCCGCCTACAGAATGTATGAGAATGAAACCAATATAGTTCAAATATCTCTAAAAGTATTTTCGTTCGTTAATATATTTTATTTTTTAGACAGTATTTTGTATTATAGGAACTAGTTGATTCTAAATATTTTATCATTATAGAGACAACTTTTCTCATTCTGTTAATGCTTGATTTAAAAGATTATTAAACTTCTTGCGAACGATAATTCGTTTTTTTTTTAACAATTTCAATTTTATTGCTATTTATCCAATTTTGCTCTTCGAAGAATGAAAACACCTAAAATAAAGTTGTTGTACTAATAGCCAATCATCTCGCATTATTACTGTGAACGTCTAATTTATTAAAAATCGCAGTGTGGATAACTCATTTCGAATTTTCGAAAAACATTGTGCATGTGGTATGGATTCCGAGACACCCAAAAGAATAAACGTGAATGTGGCTTTGGAAACGAATGCAAAATAAATCAGCATCCATGCCGTGCTTGTCTTTATCAGAACACCTTGAAACAAAGTTTCATAGATAGCGTAGTTTCATAAATATTAAATATTTAGTTAAAGATAAGAAAATAAGAATAATAAGTTGGCTTTACACAAAGAATATATCTGCTCGATAACTATCGTTAAATTGAAACTTGCGATGAGAAAACGGACATTAAAATTTTTCGAATTTGCGTTGAAAGTTTTTTTTAAAGTCCGGATTATATTGGACTCCACATATATATGACCTATTGGCATAAATGTCCCAAATTTCATAACAATATATTGTGTTTTGTAAAATATAGCGCTACAACAGTGTATTTATTTGTAGTGCACAAAATTTATTTTAACTCATACTATCTCGTTTTTGCTCACAGTCGGACTGACGGAAAAACGGACTACTTTTGAAATCGTCTTTTTGCATGATAGCTTTACCTAAATATTTTCAGCTTTTCTGGTGAACTTGAATAACATAATAGAATTGTACTCAAAAATTAACTAACCAATATGCGAGCAACGAACAAACAATCATACCCGCTAACGGTGGACCGGCCGGTATTACTTTTTACCTTGTTTTATTACTTTGAACTCTCATACAACTTTCATACAAAGTAATCGATTTTATGGATTACAGTATTATAAAGAGATCAAGAGAACATAAAAGAACATCATAATAAAATTAACTCGATCACTTAAGTACGATATTTCGTTCTGATTTTTTTTCGAATTTTTTCATTTTTTTTTTTTTTTCAAATGCTCATTCCAATTGAAATCTATACTAGACATGAAACTGCACTGGAAATAGCAATTAAATTAACGAAACATAAATATTGTATTTTCGCCCTTCAAACTCAGACGCAGCTGTTTGAAGGAAATTTTTTTATTCTTTACGCTTCGATAACTCGGTCTAAAATAGAGACTTAATTTGTGGTATTTCAAATACAGTATGTCTTCAAGTACTTCTTCCAAACTTAATTTATAAAATTCGTTACATGCCCTCGAACTAAAATTTGACAATAATGCCCAATTGCAGCACGATAATAAATAATAATACTTTAAATAGTCACCGCTTGCATAGTATTCCAGATATTAGTTATTAAATATTGTGAGGGAGATATTTTTATAAATTTCTCTTTGAATGACAATCAAAGCTCAAATACAAATAAAACCAGTAAAGAAGCATTAGTATCTTCGGCATGCACCGAAGCTTCTATACCATTCAACATAAGAGTTTTTTGGATACTCAAGTATAAACACATTCTTAATTATTATCGCACTATCAAGTATGCCATGAAAAATCGAATTTTCAAATTGTCAAATTGTTTTTCCTATAAAAATAATTTTCGGATTTTTAATTTTATATGGCAGCTATATCTAAATCGTATCCGATTTCGCTAATTTGTTGCGGTGAGCAGCTTGTGGCAACTACAAGACTATATACAAAATTTCAGCACGATAGCTCTAAAACTGTGGGACAAGTTTGCGTAGCTACAGACGGACATGGCTCAATGGATTTCTGCGGTGATGCTGATCATGAATATATACACTTTGTGGGGTCTCTCACTTTTCCTTCTATGCGTTACAAACATTTGCTCAAAGTTAATATACTTTTCAACCTGTTGAATGGTGTAAATATCCCCACAAAGAAGAGTTATAATGTATTTCTTCTTTTCTTCACTAAATTCTCAGATAAGATTAATGTTAGAGAAGGCAGCGTTGTAATTAATTCCCAACTTTTTTGTTTTTTATTATTTTTTCTATTTTTTTATATTGGATTAGTATTCTATGGAGTTTTACGATACCCACAGCAAACACATATAAGAAATTGGAGACCAAAAAGGCAACGAGCTGCAATGGAAAGTGCGTTAAATTGCACAAAGATAAAAACCTGAAAGAATGTTATAGTTCGTTGGATAACTCTTCTTAAATTACAAATATTTGATTAAAATGGTGAAAAGTGGCCGAGTCACGTATTGGCAAAAGTGTGGGATATTAAAATGCATTGTAGTGTTTATGGGCATAAATGTGATTTCAAGAACAGATCATTGTACTCGAAACAATGATCCACATTAGTAAGACGTATGGTAAAATTTGGTTTATTTCCATCCGTCTGGTTTTATTGTGTACACAGATGCACACGCAGACGGTCAGACGGATGATTGGATGGACACTACTTTATAAGTTCTCCGAATACTATTTCTGGGCGTTACAAACGGATATACAAACTTTATATACCATTGGTGAACGTTATAAATGAAATTGATTATTACAACAAAATTCAGTCGAATTCTGAAATTGGACACTAAATTCTCAAAGAATTTAAGAATCAAGATCGTCCGATCTTGATTGTAGCTTACTCTTTTAAAGTATGAATTTTTAAGTGGAAAGCTTGAAAGTACATAAGACTTTACTACGAAACTGAAAGATGTTCTGTTAGCTTGTTATCAAATGTTTATTTGTCTAAGTGGAGTTGAGCTAATGCCTTGCGTTCAAGGCGAAGAGGAAATCTTGAAATATATTATTTCAACCAAATCAAAAAGGCCTACAATCTATGAATTATCTACAAGTCTTCTAATGCCTGATGCTCTGGAACCACTTCGGACCAAATATGGCTATCGTTGCATTATAATAAGAGATACCACAGTATTTTAACCTATAAAAAAAAATAAACTTCCATTGCCACTCACGATATTAAAACAATGCCTATATTCGTTTCCCGTGGATAAATTCTTTATGTCAGTTAAAACGAAATATTTGATAGATTTTTACTGTTAACGGGTGAATGAAAAAAAAAGCAGAAAACATAACATATTCACAAACTTTGTTATTACACTAAATAAGGATTAGAATTTGATTGAAAGTACTTTAAAATGTTTAACCGACCCTATTTCTGCGCAATAGCTAAAAATTGTCATTATATACAGCGACAATGTAAAACAACAACATCAATAACAACAAAAAATAAAGTGTATATAAAACAATCTCGTTATGTTGGTATTATCCTGAAGAATTCTGGTTCGTTCTCGTCATTCGTTGAGCCATAAATCACTCATTCGCCTGGCATTTCCTTTCCTCTTGCCTGTTGTGTGTGAAATTTGTTATTGTTGTTCGTTTCTATATTTCGTTCTCTATCTCTCTCCAATTTGTATTCCGTCTCTTTGTTTCGAAAAATTTCTTTTTTAATTTTTTTTCTATGCCATCAACCCGCAGTGACATTTCAGGGTGACAGACAAGACGTGGCCTTCGTCCTTTTTTTTTTTTAACAACAAAAGTAGAAAGTTTATCGTTTTTGATGGTGATACAAAATTGTGAATCACAAGGGTGACATTTTCAATGCGATACATACGAAATAGGATAATAGGATGCTAAGTAAATATTTTAGAAATATATCTTAGAAAAAAAAAAAACCAAAACAAAAATAAATATTAGTACTATTAAAAAACTTAATTATATCTCAGTGTTCAAATGTTTTGCGAAATAAGCTCCTACTTTACTTCTATTCAGCAATGGTGGGTGTTCATCTACAGTTAATGTAACCATTAAATAAATATAAAAAATACCCATCTAATCCAGTTCTCATCCCAAGTTCTTTGCGCATAAATCATTTGCATTTGAAATGAGTGAACAAAGCGCAAAATCCTTTCAATATCGTATTCAATTTATTAATTAAAACATTTTTTGCATTTACGATATTTTGGCAATTAATTCCAGCAAGGATTCATTGCTATTTCTTTGTTGAGCTTGTTTTCATTTACGGTCGCTCGATTTGTTGTTGGTGAATCGTTGGCTGGCTGGTTGGTTGAATGAATGTTTGTACTCTCTTTTTCTATTCTTGCGCGAAATAAAATATCACAAACAGTTACTGCAATAAATAATGAGAATTTATGCGGCTCATATAGTTCAGTTATGTGTTTCGAGATGCGAGTATTTGGACATAAACGTAGCACAATCGTATGATGGCGAAAGTTGCTGAAAGCTGCAGTTGAACTCTTCTTACTGAAATTACCATTCAATCATTTGTAATTGTCACCGCCACTCCAGACTTTTACATTTAACTCAATCAGGTGGTAATTTGTACAATATATTTCAATATGCTTATGTACAGATGTACATTTCTATGACAACAAACTTTTCTTCTTTTTCTTGTTTCTCTTTTGTTATTTTTAATAGACATTATTTACAGACAGCTTGATGAAACAAAAAGAGTAATTAATTTATTTAATTAAGCTCCCTATTAATTAATTCAAATTAACATAGATTATATGTATATCTATCTGCCATTTTCAAAATTGGATAGTTAGATGTTATAAATAATAATTTTAGCCATTTTATCCGTAGTCAGCTAATATAAATTTTTTATGGTCTACTACTTTTTTACTAGTGCTTTAAGTAAAGTAATTCACTAAATTATCGCACGAATCGTATTCGAATATATTCACAAATCAAATTACGATGACCATTGTAGAAAATAGGATAAGATAAGAATAAGATATATTACAGATATATGTACCAATTGTTCTACCCAATACACCTAACTCTCTTTTTACACGGTAGATACGTTCCTCAGAAATCCGTGTAAAAAAAACCGTGTTAAAAAATAAACGCTTCCTATAGTAAAATGGGGGATACGTACCATGTCATCTGAAAACCGTGTAAGATGAAATTGAGAACTTTATTTAGTTCGGAAAACCGTGTAAAAAAATGTTGAAAACTGTAAAATTTCTGATATGCATACAAATGGTATATATTTACATATGCAATTTTATTCAGCATTAAAACTTAAAAAATATAATTCATACAGCAAGCAAAAAAAAAAAAAGAATCTGTTAATTCCCTGTAACTATTATGTATGTACATTACAGCAGTGTTGCCAAGTATGATAAAAACGGGAATTTTTTTCGACATATTGGTTCAAAACACTTCCATTTCTACTAGATCGCTTATGAAATAAATTTATGCCAACATAATTACAAGACAATGATTTTGAAACCTTACTAGCCTAAAAATTTTTTTCAAAAAACAAATTTTTTTTAAACCGTGTAACTTCAAATCCGTGTAAAAAATACCGTGTAAAAAGAGAGTTGGGTGTATATCTCTTATTGATTATATTATATAGTTACTAGGTGGGATGAAAAGTAACCTCATTGACCGCCAGAATGCGCTGCAATCGCTAAAAAGATTATGGTGCCTTATAGTCTATTAATATTTAGGCAGATATGTAAAATTTCAGCGCGATACAGCCATTAGTTTTGTTTTGACAGCTGGTGTTTGTTCATGTGTTTGACATCATGTTGAGTATGGAAAAAAAACGACTTTCGTTCTCTAATAAAACATTAATTTTTGAGAGGCAAATCGGCGAAGGAAACAAAAGAAAAATTGGATAAATTTTAATGGGGCTAATGCTCCTTCAGACTACACTGTGAAATATTGGTTCCGAAACACCACTGCCGATGAAGTCCGTAGCGGCAGGCCCTCCGATGCGGGTACGCAGAGTGCAATGTCAAAAAAATATATGAAATGGTGTTGGCCGACCGGAAAGTGACGGTGCGCGAGCTAGCGGATGCCACAAGGATTAGTACTGAGCGCACACGCCATATTTTTGGGGAGATTCTGCATATGAAAAAATTATCCCGCCGCTGCGTGCCGCGCATGCTGACTTGAAACCTGGATCCACTATTACACGCCAGAGAACAGAACGAGTGCCTGGCAATGGACTGAAGTCGGCACGAGGGCTACGAAGCGGCCGAGGGAGGCTCAATGGGGCGGAAAGGTCATGGAGTCCGTTTCCTGGGATTGTCATGGCATACTCTTCGTGGACTACCTCGAAAAAAGAAAAACCATCAACAGCGAGTACTACAGCGCATTATTGGAGCGAAACGGGCTCACATGAAGCGAAAAAAAATTTTGTTTTTGCAAGACAATGCGCCGGCCAACAAGAGCATCGCAACCATGGCTAAAATTAACGATTTAGGGCTCCAATTGCTTCCCCATCCACCTTATTCGCCCGATTTGGCTTCCTCGGACTACTATCTCTTCCCAAACCTCAAAGATGGCTCATCAATAAAAAATTCAGCTCGTGTGAGGAGATCATCGACGCCGCGAAGGAGTATTTTGCAGACCTTCCGAAAAATTACTTTTCGGACGGGATCAAAAAGTTGGAAAGTCGCTGGAATAAGTGTATCGATCTAAAAGGGGACTACATTGAATAAAATAAAAAAAAAAATTTTTTTTAAATATTTATTTCATTCCCAAGGAGATTACACGCCACCTAGTATATCTAAAACTCTGATATATTTTTGAAATTTTAAGAAAGAATGTTAGAAAGGTTTGATTCTTACCATAGGAGTTCTTCCCATAGGAGGATCGAATCAGTGTTTACTAAGAGAGAGCATTTTATTTTCAGACAATCATTCGATTGAAAAAAAGTTAGTGTAATTTTGGAGATTTTTTTACATTTTTTTTTTTTTTTATTACTACATTCTGGTTATTTGTAATATTGTAAATCCGTTGCTTCTCCTTAATTTTCTCTGACTGAAGTGAACAATACTGAAAATCTAAATTAATTTTTTCAAGAATTAATTTAGCAGATCCACTTGAAAGGTCATAAAACGAAAGTCTTTTGATAAAAATAATACAAGAAATCTTCCAAAACAGTTATATCACTTTTAATGCATTGTAAGTTGAAGTTTTTTAAAATTATGCGTTATATAAAAACAACATTATAATTTTCATTTTCTCCAAGCCAGACAAAAAATTAAAGCTAATAAATAAGAACAATTAAAGAAAAAAGATATAACGCAAGGAGCTTCAAGTTTGTGCGTCACCCAAACGAAGAGAGGAATGGAAGGTAGGGCAATTAAAAAATATTCAACTTCTGTTCGGTTTTGCAGAGGTTGGCGGTGATTACACGAATGACGTCTTTGAATAGTGGATGAAATGTTGGAGGTCGGGGGACGATTTATTGGTATTATTTTTTTGTTCATCTGCGATCGTCTCTGAAACGGGGAACTGTTTTCCAATGGATTTGCAAAGTGTAAAATCAGTGAAATTGTGATTGTATACGTGAGCATAACGGTAAATGCTCAATGACAGTTACTTCTGTGTTGCCGATTCGAGTCATCCAAACGTCTGTACAAACGTCTGAGCAACCACCACTATCCGTAAAATACTTACCATGTACTCGTGTCTTTTCTATATATTTGTGTGTATATGTATTATAACAATATACACATTAATATATATATATACATACATATACAAAGCGCTGTAGTGGGCGAAGGGAGGCAGGGTAGCTGGCTATGTTCTGAAATGCCAAAATTGATTGATTGAATTGCCACTTTATGAAATTTGTGAGTCTTCAGAGATAAGCCAAAACGCTCGTTGCCCGTTCGTCAAGGCAAGGGTGGTTCAGTGGTGGTGGTTGGTTTGTGGGTTGCTCAATAGTAGTCTTTACATTTCTGTGTGTGTGTGTTCTAGTTTATGGTTACCATTTGCAGCTTAAAATACATAAAATTATGTTCAGAGCTGAAGCCATTAAAGTTGATAGATTTATGACAAGATACGTTGGGATGAGTCTCGATAGCGAGTTTATGCTCTTATGTACAAGAAATATCTGATTAAAAAATAAAATAAATCAACAACATCAACTACAAGTAAGAATCTGGTAGAACATTTGAGGTTTTTCCAATTTTGATTTTTTATTGCAACATCGATTAACGGATCTGGACTTTAGCTTTGAATTATGAAATATATGCGCATTATTTCCGAAACTCAAACTAGAAATAGCGTTTTTACATTTTATCGCACACTGAAATATTGATTAATTAAAGAAAGATTTAGCGAAGTACCTGATCGGTTGCTCGTACATCAAGTTCTAAAATAATGTAACCATTTCGTACCCCAGTCACAGTAAATGGTTGCTTTTATTTATTAAATTCTTTACTCACTGATTGATATATTGATATTTTGTTTCAAGCTTTTCGAAATATTTTGATTTACTCAATAAATATACCAATTCTAATCATGAGTCATGAGTGAAATGGTGAAGAGAATGCCCTCCCAATTAACGCTATGAACGTTTTTCATAGCACACACTCGCGCAATTGCTCAATTTGAGTGTTTATGATAAACGGAAAACTTATTTCATAACGAAGCCATTTCGTTAAGGAAGAGTAAAAGATTGTTTATTTCTACTTTTTAAAAGGCTGCTGACTAGATGGTTACTCCAGTATTTTATTCTGATACTTGACAGGAAATTTACAGAGATGATGCTTAACTAATTAAGTAATTTTTGAACGGTACATGCGGTGAAGGGTATTTGTCCTGTTAAGATAATTTCCGGATTGGTTGTCATAGCTGAGCCACTTCTGAGAAAAATTTAAATTATATTAGATTATTTTTTGGTTGGTAGTTGGTAGTATGTTCAAAATCAACAATTAAATATAATGTTGATATAGATAACTGCTATAATCTAAATTTTCAAAGTTTGAAAATTTTTTTTTTTTTTTAGTAGTTTTTTGTACTTTGAAAATGTTAAATGGCCAACATAAACTGAAAGTTAAAAAAACTGAAAGTTAAAATTGGTCTCGAGACCATATTTCTATCCGCTGATAGAAAAAATAGTTCTAAAATAAACGAAAAGAGTTCAAAATCAAGCACAATCGTTGACAAAAGTCTGTAAGTAGGCTTTTCCGTATTCGGAGAACTCCGTTTACCCAAAAAATTGGATAAAAATCTTTAAAGTTATGGATATGGCATCTTGATAAGCATTCAATTCGATTAATCAATTAAGCCTTCAATGGCGGGTTGAAGACCATATCGGATCGAACTTTTCAGCTTTCAACAAGGGGTATCGAGGAAAAATGGACACCAAAGATGACTATAAATTTAGATCGAACTAGCGGTAAGAGGTTTCAACTTTTATATTTTCTAATTGCAGTCTCGCCTATACCATTCTGTAGATAAAGTCAAAATTTATTTTTTAATAT
>JAWNPW010000310.1:0-12476 GCA_035078745.1 Diastata ussurica
ACAAAAAAAAAGGTTTGCACTCCCGCAATCTTCACGATATAACGGTTTCAATAAGACGGTAACATTTATACTTTTTTCTCCTCCCATATAAAGTGATACGCCCTAGTGTACACTCATAAGTTTGTATGGTTACTACGATAATATAAGATAAGTAGTAAGTTTACTTCAAAGACGTTTGAAGGAATCGAAGTGTAGAAGCAGAATTTTAAGATCAAAGCAATAAAGTTTTGTTTCAATTTGTGAGATGCATTGTCCTAACACCACATTGAATTAATCCGATGCGAAATCAAATTAGACTGTCTCCGTCCGTCCGAAATCATATACATGAAGAGTTTGAATTAACAAGTAGGTTTTTCTTGTTCCCAGCCGCATGCAAATTCATTTTTGTGAGGGGTTAGCTCATTTTGAATAAAGGCAGATTAATGTATAACTGATAGCGTTTTCTTTTCTAAAAAAAAAAGTTACATTTTTTTCTTTTTGAAAAATGTGAATTTTTTTGTTCTATTGTTAAAAAAGAACATTGTGAACTTTGAAAATGTCATTTAAATAGCGACGATTATAATACATAGTTGCTTTTATCACGACATCGTTTTCTTTTCTCGTACCAAAAAATGCGCCATTTTTTCAAGCCGATGACAACATGACAACAAAACGCAATAAGTGATATGATTGATTGATTCCTCCATCAAAAAATGAATGTTCGAATAAGAAACGGATTTGCTCAATGCAATACAAACTAGAAATTTCTTCATTGTTTAAAATTTTCATAAACTGAATGCTTCCTTCTTAAGATTGCAATTCATTACAAATTTGTGGGTGTTTGCAAGGTAGGAGGTACGATGCAAGATAGCAAGGAAACGCAGACAATGCATCCATTATCATAATTTTGAATGATCCAAGTAGTCATCGAAGTGTGGAAAAATTTTAACCAAAAATTAAAATGAATTTTACCCTTAATTTTATATGTTATTTTCAATGTCAAATTTTGGGACTTTTTTTCATTTTTTAATAATCACTAAAAATGGAAATATTGATGTGCTAAAATTTTCACAAATCTAATTTCCTCGGCGAGCCAACAAAGCCTTTGTAGGACAATTTAAAGCCAATGATTTCTTTACGGGTTTTAGTATTTTGAAAATATGTAAAAAACTGATAAAATAAAAATCTTTATTTACTTTACAAAAGTTCATAAAAGTGTTTCATGGACTTTAGCTATGCAAAATTCAGACCAGTCAGCATTGGCACATGTTATGCAATAAATAAGTAGTGATGGAAACAATCGCATTATTTCATCTATCGATATTAAGCTACTAAATAGTTTTCAACTATCGCACGAGTCGTTCGAATCGTTTTAAAATATTTAAAAATATAAAAATAAAAAAATTTCGATTGAATCAAAATAAATTTAATTAATTTCTTAAAAATTACTTAACTGACTTAATGATTTTCCATTTGTTTATTTAATCCAGAACTATGCAATAATTTCTCTATTTTGCATGGCCGTTTCAAGTAATGTTTTCAGTTGAACGACGAGGTATTTTGAATGCTGGCTCAACTTCATTATCGGCCATGCAAAATAGAGAAATTATTGCATAGCTCTGGATTAAAAATAAATATTTTGATTGTTTCGGGGTACCGCAAGAAAAAAAAAATATTTTATTTAGACAGGTCTAATGAAATTTTATGAAGAATATTTTCGTAGAATATTTTAACCGCCTAATTCTCTTCTAAAGTGGACTTTTTTGACATTTCTCGAAAAAAGGAGAAAAATAACCCATAAAAATAATAAAAACAGATTGAAATGTTCTATGGAAAGATTCTCCATAAAATTCTATTGAACACATCGAAGCTCCGAATTGAGTTCCGAAGTACAATTACAATGATATTTCTGCTTATTTCATCAAAACTTCCCGTGACCTTTTCTATGAAACTGCAGCTAATATCGCAAAACAGAGCTAGCATTTTTTTCACCTCGACAAATGCTTTCAATTGACATATACGGCATTGCGTCTCATTCCATTATGCTGAAAATGCAATTTTATGTTGTCGAGGATTTTCCTCCTTCAAAAACGACTTTCCTCAGACAGGTATCTAATGAAATTTTATGAGGAATATTTTCGTAGAATATTTTGACCGCCTAATTCTCTTCTAAAGTGGACTTTCATGACATTTCTCGATAAAAGGACCAAAATAACGCATAAAAATTAAAAATAACGGATTGAAATGTTCTATGGAAAAATTCTCCGTAAAATTCTATTGAACACATCTAAGCTCCGAAGTACAATTACAATGATATTTCTACTTATTTCTTTGAACTTCTGTTAAAAAAAGTTAAACTTCTCGTGACCATTTCTTTGAAACTGCAGCTAATATCGCAAAACGGAGCTAGGATTTTTTTTATCTAGTCGAATACTAGCGAATGACATATACCGCATTACGTCCCTTTTTTTGTGTTGCACTGTGTTATCGAATGAATTAACTCTTGAAAACTATCAAATAATTCGATAAGAACTATTCGATAGTTCCCATCACTAAAAATAGTGCTCTGTTGTTGAAATCTATTAAAAACACATTAAAAACTTTGAGATAAAAAAAGTGCAATCCAAAATCTTTGAAAATGTTTTATTAAAAAAATATTCGAGTTAAATCTTACAACAAAATACACATTGGAAAAACTTGACAAATCATTAATTGCACCTGTTTCAAGAAAATATTCCTTTCGTCAAACTGCTGTTGTGCTGGGTGGTTTTACCTTCTTACCACAACGCATAGCAAATTCTTCTTCTGTCAAATCTGATAAGTGATTTATTGCCATTTTCCATGTCACCTCCCCAGTTTCAAATTTTCGGTTGTGCTCCTCAACTAATGACTTGGATTTTTCATAAAGTGCACGTCGCATTTGGTCCTCAGCATTATCCGAATAGGATTTTTCAAATTTTGCCTACAATAAGACCAACATTAAAATCGATCACAGTTAATTAAATTCAATTAAAAACCTTATATTCCGCCCATTCTTGATCGGTTATTAGAGACATTGTTCCACTTGTTTCCAAAAAACACTGATTATTTATTGATATTGAAAACAAAATTCTTTGTGACTCACTTTTTAATTTTCTTTGTTTACTCGATATATAGGGACAAAAAAGACTTTGACGAACGAATAAAATAAAAGAACAATATACAATAGCATTTACGATAGATAACATACATACATACCCACACAAAACAATAAATACATTCATATGTATGTATGCTAATTTATATATATAAAACCATATGATCGAATCAGAGTTGCTTTGAAATGTCCTTTTTATATGCGACCCTGAAGATTTGAAGAAAATGCGTAGATTTTCAATTGAATAAAATGCATCTATTTGGAAGTATTATTTGAATAATAACCTAGGTAATCAATAATAACAAAATAAAAATATCCGATTATTAAAGTTATTAATAGTAAAAAACCAAAAACAGAAAAGTTTGCAGCTCTACTCTATTATTTTTTCGCCCCACCTTGTTTTACTGTGGTGGTCGTATATATTTTTGAGATGAGTGCGAAAAATTTCTATATGTGTGAAATGAAAAATAGGATAATAAAAACAATTCAAACTCTGTTGAGATATTACGCAAGCAAGTTCAAGCACCGATGCACGGAAATTCGAGTCCACTAAAAAATCTAACAGCAACTGAATCGTCTTTCGTACATACGCTGAGTCCCTGTTTACGATATCATTAACACATATGCAATGCAGGATCGCTGATTTATATCCTTGTTTTCAGTAATTCTGTACTTCAAAAATTCGATCGGCTGGAACGCATAAGGATTTGAGTTGTATTGTATTGTGATGTACATAAGTACCATCTCCTACTGCGTCGCGAGTTTCAAAACATGGCAGCTTTTTCTCTTGCAGATATTAGAAGTTGTACAAATTTTCGTCTAATTGGACACTCCATGATAACATGATTTTTAGAAAAGTATGCAGTTTTCGAAAATATTCCTTTTTTCTAATAAAGCAATTGTTTTTGCGAAAGCAACGATATTTTTTTATCCTGTTTTATTATTTGCATAATCAGCTGCTCAATGCTTACTTCATTTCAAACCGCCTCAAAAAGTCGACCAATTGAAGTTTCGTGAAAATTTCACGAGCTAATTAGTTCGAATGGAAAATAATTTGAAAAGTAACAACTTGTTCAAAAGGGAAAATTATCCCTTAAATTAAATATCAATGATTACGATAGGATATAAGGAAGCTGAAATATATTTGGTGAAAATTCGTTTTCAGTGCTATTTTTGACTGTTTTTGACGCGGGGAATAAGTTCCTAAAAAATGCCGCGTTGTAAGAAATTGCGTTGTATGAGTAATACATTATATAATAGTAAATATTTGAAAAAAATCGCATAGCAATTACAGAGAAAATTTCCGTAAAAATCGCGTTGTAATAGTAGCGTTGTAAGAAAATTTCCGCGTTTTGGGAACCGCGTTATAGCGAAAACTCGTTATAGAAACTCACGTTGTAGGATGGTTACCTGTAGTCTTTTTTGATTATTGCTGATCTTGTTAGATTCCATACAAATTTCTACGAATCAGATACCCGTTTTATGTTGCTCACCCCGTTTTTTTTTTTTTTTTTGTTATGAATTACTTACATAGATCAATTTTATTTTTTCTGCGGTGAATAGATTGAAAATCAATATACGTTGCATGTAAGGATATTCATAATCGATATACATATATACAGCTGTGGACATATAAATGCGACATTTTACGATAAATTCTTTTTTTTATATGCTACAATATCGTAAATACTATTCACAGAAAACTAACTTTTGATGTTTTTCAAAGGTTTATTATTCATATTTAATATTGATATAAACTTAAGTTCAAAAATCATTAAAAAAAAAAAAAGAAATTATCATTGAGAAAAACCACCACTGAAATGCGCTGGACACAGAAAATTGGTTTTGTGCGGAAATTATGGAATTTTTAGTTGTCCAGCCCAGTCTCCTGACTTAAATCCACAAGAGAACCTGTGGAACATTATCAAGGGTGAAATTAACAAAAAAATTATGAAAATAGGGACAATCCATGGTCAGCCGCGCAGAAATCTTGGTATGCCATACCAAAAACCACCCGCCAAAAGCTCGTAGAAATTATGGGTCGCAGGTGTGAAGCTGGAACAAGGACTACACCACTAAATATTAATATAAATGATTTGTACATACCAAAAAATCAACAAATGCAATGTTGGAACAATTCTGTGTTTTTTCTTAATAATAATTTTTTTTTATATGAATAGTATTTACGATATTGTAGCATAAAAAACCATTTATCGTAAAATGTGCCATTTATTTGTCCACAGTTGTATATATATCTCAAACGAAAATTAAATTAACAAAAATTTGTGTTTGCGCAAAAAGAGACAAAGAAATGACATGTTCAATTTTATGATACGATATTTTCATGTTTTATGCTTTCATAGAGATTTGTCGTCGTCATGAATTTCGCTTTACGAAATGAGCTGGAGGCTGAAATGTATAACAAAATTTCAATGTAGGGTGCTGCTACAAAAACCTCTTGAGTAGAACTAATTGATCTCAATTAAGTCATCCATTGAACACATTACACTGAAATTTGCAATACTGGATACTGGCGGCAAGCTGTGGCGTTAGTTTTTGCTTCAACAACGTTGATCTGTATTAAGCAATTTGCAAATGTTCATCGGAGGTATCATCGTCAATAGGTTACGTCGCTTTGAAACCCACTTCAATATGTTAGTAAGTTTAAAATATTAGTATTCTTTTTCTTGTTTTTTTTTTTTGTACATTTCAAAGTGTTTAATTTATTTTATTTTTCGTGTGTATAATACGAATTTCAATATAATTTACTTATAGATAATTTTTTTTTTGCAGAATTAAAATTTAACTTCGTAAAAAATTATATTTAATGCTGTTAGAAATTTAAAAATTGTTTTCTTTTTTTTTTATAATAATTTTATTTGCACAGAATATTGCCATATTTCTAATACTAGAAACAAACTTTTTCCTTCATTCCAAAAAAAGTGTTTAGAAATAAGCTTCTGCTTTGCACAAGTTGAAGGTTTTTATGTGTATATATTTATTTTATATTTTATGTATGTATATTTTGTTTTAATTATCAAAATAATAATGAACATCATAGAATTGATTAATTAAATGCAGAAAATAGTTTTAAAAACAAACTAAAAAATTACAAAACAATTTGTAAAAAATTGCAACAAAAAAAAAAAAAAAAAAAAAAAAAAAAAAAAAGCTACACAATTTCATTTGTAAAATATTTAAAAAAATATTATTTTTTTATATATATATATAATATATATTTTTTGTTTTTGTTATTCTCAATTCTTTTATACAAAACTTTTTATGAATTTTTTTTAGAAATAATCACTAAAAGTGCTTCATATTTGCAAAAAATAAAAAATATATATTATATATATATATATAGTTATATATAAAAGCAAAAAGAAAACAAAATAAACTGAACTGGGCCGGGCGCTAACTGTTATATGCTAAGCACATCGAAAAAAAAACACGTGAAAATACAATACAAAATCCACAAAGCAAGAAGCGTACGTACGTATGTGGATGGCATTGTAAGGCGAAAATTGAACTAACGGTTTTCATGCTAAATCAAAAACCACCAGAGATGCATTCAAGAGATGCTTGGAAATATAAAACATACACTTTATGTACTTTTTCTTGAACAATTTTGCCTTAAATTTACAAGCTATGGCAGTTTACTTTTAATAATGTATGTATTATTTTATCGTTTTTAATTTTTTTGTTTTGTTACAGCAATTATTGCTATATATGTATGTTGTTTAATAATGATGATGGTGGGAGATGAATATTTAAAATAATATTGTTCGTCTATAATTTCATATGGAAGCAAACAAGATGGAGGAAGCATAACGAAAAACACAATTATATGCCGGCTGCTTTCTGTCTATATACTCGTCCTTTAAACATATGTGGAACAATTTCTTTATATAATATCAAAGCGTATCGAATTATGTGGAGCGCATTAGTGCTGATATGAAGCGGTTAAAGGGAAGAAGAAGAAATTTGTGCTGCAAGCACATTCAAAGTATTTTCTTATATTCGCTTTTTAAATATCATTTAACTGGATTTGGAAAGTTTCACAACAAAATTTCAGTTATGCTTTCTTGTAGTTATGCTCTTATATTTAGGGCATATTCGGAAATATATAAAACCACGTGCGCTGTTGTCATATTTTGTTTGTCGTTACACGATTTGTTTGATGTTGATGTTCAATTCTTACGATCTTTCATTATCCGAAAACGATGAACACAAAAGATGAAAGTCGCTATAACTCTGCCTACGCAATAATACATTTCCGAAAGAATTCGCCAACGTGCGTTAAGTGCGTGTGCAACCTCCATAACTTGTAACTTTCATATTAATATTCAAAATTGAGTGGAAAACTTGACCAAAATTTGATTTGTCATAAAAAGCTTCTATAATAACTGACACATAATTCTATTCGATTATGCTATAATTGTACAGCTCAACTTTCGTTTTAAAATTTTTTTTTTTTCGACATTGTAGCCGTGTCTCGTCTCGCCTTTTTGTTTCAACTTATTTTTAATATTCAAATACAAATATCTACTTGCGTTTAGTTAAATGTTGCTGCTATTCTTCTCCTGTGTGTAGTTTATCGGGTGAGTCATGAAATTCGTTTTGAAAAGAAAGTGGATTCGAATCCGTTTGAAGATATCATGAATTTCGTTTCCGAACGATATTATTGAATTGATTGAAGTTGATTTAATTTAAACTGTTGAGTGTTAAAGCACTCAACTATTGACTAACAATTAATCGAGTGCGCGCAACGTTTTTCATATTAAATATTAATATTTCGAAACTTATGTCAACTTTATTCAGTTTCGGAATCACTTTCGCTTCGTATGTCATGACATTACTATATATTTCATTCATTTTAATATACATTGACGAACAGCATATATTATATTTTTTTTATATTTTTTCAATTGATTTATATATGCATATTGTTTTGATATCATTAAATTTATGTCGAATTTTAATTCGTTTTTATTATTATTATTTAGTTATAATTTTTTTTTCCAATTTCTCGCTTTTATATGCTCTTGTTTACTTTTTGTTTGTTTATTTTTTTTTTTTTTCAACGTAATTTATTGTATAATTGGTTCACATATACATACATACATACAATAAAATATAAACTAATACATGTGTGTGTGTGTGTGTTGCCGAGTATTAAATCATTTCCAAAAAATTAATTATATCATTTTGTTGCTTACAATTTGTTTCGAATATCATCGAAAAATAAAAAAAAAATATAAAGTAACTTGGCGTTACGAACATTATACAATTACAATCAAATATTCAATATTTCAATTTATGTATTGTGTATACATATGTGTATATGTATGTATAATTTTGTTAAAAGATAAATTAAAAAAAAAAAAAAAAAAATATTTATAATCGAAATGAAAAAAGCGGTTATTTTCTTGCTTGAATGTTGTTCTTGTTGTTGTTGTAATATTTGTTGTAGTTCAATTACAAAAGCACACTCACATATTTATAAAATGTTTTTTTTTTTTTATTGATCGGAATTTTTACATAAAATTTTTTTTACTTCATTTTCGGTTCTTTTCCTAATTAAATATATAAAAATTGTGTTGTTTTCTAATAAAAATGTTTTTGTTTTTCTTGACAATACGTTTTATAATAATTTAAAAAAAAAATATATATATATTTTTGTTTTTTTTTTTTTATAAACTGCTCTTTTTTGTTTTTATCATTTTAATGCTCTCTGGCATATATAGAAATATATATATGTATATCTAAATATAAATTGTTTCAATTATTTTTGAATTTTGAATTATCATTGAAAGCGCGAGCAACACTTTTTCCTTCTGCTTAGCTTGTGGCAGCAACCTGTGAAGATACATAAAATTTTTTTGATTACTGTTGCGTCATCTCATCGTCAACGTCGTACTCGTCGTCGTCGTCGTGGTGGTGGTCGTTTTCGTAGTTCTTCTTGTGTTGAATTTTTGTATGTCGTACTATTGTTGTAGTTGTTGCTGTTGCTGTTAACGCAGTATTCGTCGTATTCGTCGTAGTCATCGTTTAGGCTTCAACCTTCTTCTTTTCCTTCTTCTTCTTCAAAAATGATGGTGTTCGTAGACCCTTTTTCTTCTTTTTGTCTTTCTTGGGTGAGCCGTCCGTTGAAATATCCTGGAACCATAATAGAAATTTGCAATGAGAATATCGTCTATCTTTTCTTTTTCATTTTTTCTATAACGAACAAAAACATTGGTGCGATTATAAAGTTATTATCAAAAGTGTGCGACGGGCGACAACCTTTAAAATTTTCCCGTTCCGATTCCATGAACGTTTTGAACATCGATCTTATAAATTTTGGGTCGCACATGATTGACATATTCAATGCCCAAGCGCAGTGTTGGCTGCTTAACCTTTTTTAGGTTAGACCTAACTTTTTTTTATCTTTCAGTTCTGAAATTTATGGTTCAGTTTTAGCTTGGACATGAATGAATTATTGGAAGCAAAATTCAATGAAAAAGCAGCTACAACATAGACTATCAAAGACGTATTTGTACTGTCGTTGTGTAACAACGTTCGCTGCGCTTACGGTGTGAACAAAAAAAAAAAAAAAAACAGTTGAGATATAGCCAGTAAAAGATCCGACCAACGAAAACAACCAGCCTATATCGCTTACTAATTGTCTCTGTAAACTTTTAGAACGAATGATCAATAAAAGGTTAGTCTGGCATGTAGAAAACAACAACTTCCTCAATAAAAATCGGTCGGGTTTCAGAAGAAATAGAGGTACAATCGATAACTTGGCACTACTACATTCCGATATTATGGAATCATTTTCATAAAAAAGACCTCATAGCAGCATTTTTTGGTATTCAAAAAGCATACGACTATCTATGGAAATACCTTATATTCGAAAAACTTAGTCGGACGGGAATGAGCAGAAACAGGGTCGTCTTCATCTCAAATTTGTTCAAAGATAGAAAATGTTATTGCATGATGGGAAACGTTATTACGATCTCGAAAATGGTGACTCTGTTGTTACTAGCTATATATAACTGTTCTTGATTGGAACCCACAGAGTTAGTTGTAAAAAAAATGCAAATATGTCATGAAAAGTTAGAACTTTAAATTTCATAATATAGCAAAAAAAAAAATTTCAAGATCGGATCAGATTTAGATATAGCTGCCATACAAAATGACTATATCAAAACGCGTTCTCCTCGTTCCAAATGTTACAAAAATAGTTATTTCTCTGAAAGTAATTGTCCGATTGATTGGAAACTTTCAGGATATTTTGGTATTGATATCTTTTAGATGCGTTCTTTAAAATTTCGCTAGTAAGTGGCGCTTAACATCGAAATCATGTAGAAATAGTTATTTCTCCGAAACTAACTGTCCTATTGATTTGAAACTTTCAGGATATGGAGGTATTGAAAAATTTTAAATATTTTATTGAAAATTTTGACACTTTTTTCTGAAAAATTTTCAACTTTTTTTTGAAAAATTTCAATTTCAATTCAACAAAACATTTAATAACGTTTTACATAAAAAGTTATTTTTATCTTTTAATTATTTGTTTTTTTTTTTTTAACGAATTCTCTGAACTTGCAGGTCAAATTACCGATAGTGCGTTGTTCGGTAACTTGCATTGCATTTTTACTCACTCTTGAACATGTGCTTTTGTGAAAAGTTTAAAAATGTCGGCTTTCTGGCAATACTCGCCAAAAGTATCACTAAAACACTTACCTCCTTACTGCTTTGTGAAAAAGTGCTTAGATGTGCTTCAGAATGATCGCCATTTTGTACATTCTCACCTGTTTTCAGAAAGTAGAAACATGAAAATAGAAAAGTTAAGCATTAGTAATTTATCAATAATTATGAAAATATATAAATCTTTTTTTCATATGATGAAATTGATGGACGTACACGTGACTGAATTGAACGATCAAGAAAACGAATACAATAAATGAAACCAAGTATATATGTAAATGTAAATGTTTATATGTATGAATATATTAGTAGTATAAGACATATAGGTGTTTATATGTTGTGTTTTTTTTTTTTTTTTTTTTTTTTTTTTTTTTTTTTTTAGTTTAAAATCAATAAATATTTAGCATGCAAACACGATCACAATTCGCTGTTAGTTAGAAAACCAAATTGGGAATTCAATAATTAAAAGCATAATTCTCATAACATAGATTAAACAGATACTAATAACTAACGGTCAACATAAAAACTAAGCCATATCAAAAAATAACAAACAAAATATTACAACTCAAAATGAAATAAAAATGTGTTACCTTTGTTCAAGCATTTGCTTATTTGCTTACAAGTATGTAAATATATTCGTGTTTTTATGATGATGAAATAATGATGAGACGGTAGATGATGATGATGCATGTACATGTTGTAGATTATTATTATTTGATTGCCATTTTATGTTAAAAGTGATCAATGTACACATATGTATCTCCTTGTCTTCGTCTTTATTTAAACAATACACCTATCCCCCGTTTTACACGCTACTCGTTTTACACGTTTTCGATCTTACACGGTTTTTAAAATCAAAATTAAAAAATAATTTTATAGAAAATTACTAATTTTGATTTCACGCGAATTTATTTTATTACTTAATTATAAATCTGGTAATACATCAGCCAAATACATACATATTTCAAAATTTATTATAATTTCAAAAATATTTGGATTAAAATAAAAATTCAAAGTAAACATTTCTTTAACAAAAAAACAAAAATAAGAATAAAAAAAGAAAAACTCCATTACTCAATTATTTAGAAAAAAAGCAGATATTTTTGATTGAAAACTGTTCTAAAAAATATATCGAAACTTCATTAATATGAAAATTAGATCAAGTTAAAATTTATTGTGACTTATTTTCATGTAAAATATATCATAAACTTTAATTAAGTCTTTGTGAATTCAGAGCTGCAATTTTTGTTTATTTTCTTTGACCAGCAGAGAAAATTATGCAAATACCATTTGAAGTTATGTAAAAATCGATACATCTGGATATGTTTAGATCATAGCTGTTAAATAATGATTACTAATCATAATCATTAATAATAAGATTATTTTTATTCAAAAAGTGAAAAAATGTTAAGTACAAATAATCAAAAAGTAATAGGGATTACTTGAGAATACGCAAAATAATCAAAAAGAAAAAGAAAATAATTCGACAACTTTCAAAGATTACTTTTTAATTATTTTTTTGATTACTTTTGATTCTTTTTGATTATTTTACTTATTGTCAAGTAATTCCGATTACTTTTTGATTATTTGTAATCGTAATGGAATAGTAATTATACAATTTTTTTTTTTTTTAATTATAATCATTACGATACTTTTCAACAAATAA
>JAWNPW010000311.1:0-10990 GCA_035078745.1 Diastata ussurica
CTCAAATTATCCGAATAATCAGTCCATAACCAACCCATATTTTGTGGTACGCCATTTCCATTCGTATATTCGTTAGTTGTTTTTCGAGTTTTAGCATATTTCTGAGCACTTGAAGTGTTTTTTGCAAGTGACGATATCGAATTGGCACTATATTCAATAAGAAGGTAAACTATAAATTGTGTGTTCGTTTTTTATGAAATTCAAACAAGTACATTCAAGCTTTGGATATTAATTTTAGGAATTGCAGTTTGAAAATCAATACAAATCGATTCACTATGCAGTTCAAACTGGAAGCTGTACTCGTCTGATAATAAAAAGAATATATTTGGCTTACTTGTTCGATTTATGTTTGAACTCAGGTTTAGGGGGAATTTTTTTTTCCCTTGAATTTGCTGCTTGTATGTTTGAAACTTTCGGTTCTATTTGCTGTTTAGACTCATTTTTAATCATTTTGGCGGGCGGAAGTTTCTTCAAATTTGGGCTTTGCTTTACTCTCTTTTTCGTTGTAGAACGTCCACTAATGTCAGCAGTTGTCCTGTCATTCTTAACATTTGTATAGACAGATTTCTTTTTGCGGTCCATTGTACTTGAAGAGTATATATTTTTCATTTCTGTGAATGCAATGTCTTAACGAAAAATACAACGTTTAAGATAATTTTTCAAATTATAATCCAGTAAAATAAAACATACTTGACATCTGTGTGCAGTTACCCAACTCGTCTGTTTCATTTTCCGTTTTGATATTTTCAATGATTGCATTTGTAATTTCCTTCATTTTGTTTACACTTTTCATTCGATTTTCTTCAAAATTATTGACAAAACTTTTGCATAAATATTGCATACGACATTGAGCGCATATTTGTTCTGTCGTACAACTGCATAATTTAAAACCATGCTCCTTAGTCGGTTTAAAAGGCAATAAACTCCAATCCAATGATTTGGTCTCTAGTTGATTCTTAGTACCAACCGATGTATCATCTGACGTTATCGTGTTCAAAACATTTGCCGATTTCGTCTCATTCACATCATTGGACTCTTCACAATTTGTTTCAATGATAGCCATTGAAACATCCGGTTGCTTATCTTCAAATGTTGGGTTGTGCCCATCTATAAAAATAGTTCAATGAAATGCTAAGTGTTAATCAAATAATAGACAAACAGACCCCGACATGATTGTGGCGTATAATCCTTAGAATATTCGTGTTGCTCAACTCTCTTGATCAGCTCCTTATTGTCTCCACAATCTTCAGCAATGATTGGTTTATTCTCAAGAGAGTTATTATGGCTTTTTGCTTTTTTCGAGAGCTTCAATAATAGTTTTAATAAGCGACACGCATCATCTGGCACAATTGTTCTACTCAGCTCTTTTAAATATCGTTTTTTCTGTGCAGTCTCACTGTATTGATTTGATAAAATCAGAAATAAATAAAATTATTTACATTTCTCAATTGATTTCTACATACCGTGAAGCATTATATTTTGAAGTTATGCGTACACCAACTTCCGCCCTCCCAACGAATGCATAGTTATAGTGCAGCTTACATTTCATTACATGCGATAACACCGATGAATTAAGTTCATTCAGCAATATTCTCGGAAAGGTTATATTGCCAATGCCTATGAGTAACAATGTTTTTATTAAAAATATTCAAAGAATTTCTATATTCAATACAAACCGATTATGTCGTCATTGATCCTCAAAATTAACGTAATTCCATTCACATCTAGTGTCTTTTGCAGGCTCGCAACGGCAGTTTCAAATTCAAGAAAATGCTCGCTCGGATATTCCTGGACGTTTATGTAACTATTCGAAAGATGAAAATTCAAACCATTGAACCTAATATCAGCATTTAGAAATGTTTTATATTGGTCAACATCGATTGCGTTGTGATGTGCCAAATCTACACTTAATATAATCATATCAAAGGTGAATTTTTGCGTTTGCATACTATTGAACGAGTCAGAATTTAGAATGCTTTTTAAAATTTTGATTTACAAATTGATTTAATACGCGCAATCTAAACTTTCGTTAAAAATTAATTTTTCTCTAATAATTATTCCAAATCGTCATATATATATTTATTACTAATTTCGACTGAATTTTCAATGTTAGAAAATCTATTCTCATCACTCAAAAAATGATGTTAAAAACTTAAGCATCTTTAAATTCTCAATTTTTATAAGTATTCAATATCACTCTCCAAGTGACTGAATAGACGTATGCCATAGATTCTTAAAGTGTAGTCCGTGGACCACAAAGGATAACGATTACCGTGGGTCATGAAATATTAAAAATTTGTTATTATGTTCTGTGTTGTGATATAGTCGGTTATCATTATTTCCTATAACCGGACATCTTCCATAACCACTGGGACGGTGGGTGTCCGGTTATGGAAGCTTTTACTGTAGTTAAAGGATTTTCTGTTTCAAAGCCAACAAAACTTATTTACACAAAATATAATATGAGATGACCGTGATTTATTAAAATAACCAGTAATATATGTATTGTAGATTGTTAAGGCAGCAATTAAGTTTCAGGTACTACATAAAATGCCTAGGATTGAGATGGCATCCGCAATAAAATATATTGTGGAGGGCTAAATAAATATGAGAACCCCTGGCCTAGATCGTGTTTTTCTAATTCTATTGAAGCACAGAACGTTCTTGCCGGTTCTCAATTTCAACAACAACAACAAATTTACTCCTGACAATTTTCTTTTGGTTTCAATTGATTTTGCAATAGTTTTTTGTGAGCTAGTGTAAAGAAACTCAACAGTGTTATATTTTTAACAATACCGTTTTATGTTAAGGCTTCGTATTCAAAGATACTTTTATAGATATAAAAGTGAAATCAACCAAAAAGTTAATTAACAATTCCTATGAACAAAGAAAACAATGAAGAGATTTTAAATATTTTTTATGATAGTCCCGCAGTCTCATATTGGACTCTGTTCAAATCATGACACTCATGTAAGATTCTGAGCTCGACTCGCCTTTTTTCGGAAAAAAATCGATTTTTTCACCATCAAAAATTCTCCCCATTCTTTTTACTCATTATAGAAAATTCGTCGGAAATATATTGCATAAAAAGTATGGAGAGATTAACAAACCAATGCGCTTTTTATAGCACATTTTCAAAACCGATTCCGAGCGTAGTCGGTTTTCATGACAGGGGGGAATAAGACTAGTGACTAATTTGGGTAGCAACAGACGGACTTTGCCAAATGGATTCCCGCGGTGATACTGATCATGAATATATATACTTTGTGGACTCTCCGACTTTTCCTTCTACGCGTTACAAACGTGTGCTCATAGTTAAACCTGTTGAATGGTACAATTAAGCAACGATAAATACGAATATAATTGCCACAATCACTTATCAGTGTCTTTATCATATATTATTGTGTACGGAAATTCAAAGTCCATTATTTCATTAACGGTTCACTAAGCTTTTATTTAATAAATATTTATAGCAAATAAAAACACTTAAATTAAATTTTTGAGGGTACAACTAAAAAATTTTTCATGTTTATAATTAACAATAAAGTTTCAATTTTATATATTTTTATATTATCTCTACTGCTGATATATTTCATGTTATTTAACTTTTATTCCGGGCAGTTGGAGCATGACTTTGTGCAATGAAATGCTTTACTTTCTGGCGTTGATGATTTCAATGAACTCTGGTTTCAGTGAAGCACCGCCAACTAAAAAGCCATCGATGTCGGGTTTTTTGGCAAGTTCTTTGCAGTTAGCTGCGGTGACAGAGCCACCGTATTGAATGCGTATCGAATCAGAGACTTCCTTCGAGATATTATCAGTTAACCAAGTGCGCAAATAAGCGTGCACTTCTTGAGCCTACGACAATGTGAACATTCAAATATTAATTTTTTTACATTCAGCCAAAAAATTCATTCATCGTATTACCTGTTCAGGAGTAGCTGTTTTGCCAGTGCCAATAGCCCACACCGGCTCATAGGCAACAACAACATTAGTCCAGTCCCTTATTTTCTTAACGTAGGCACACATTTGACGTGCAACGACTTCATTCGTTTTCCCTGCTTCACGTTCTTCGAGGGTTTCACCAATGCAGGCAATAACCTTCAGTCCTTCGGCCAATGCATGCTCGGCTTTCTCAGCAATCAAATCATCTGATTCGCCGAATATTTGGCGACGTTCCGAATGGCCCAAGATAACCCAGTTGGCTCCTACATCCTTAAGCATGGCAGGCGACTGTTCACCAGTGAAAGCGCCCTTTGCTACTTTGTATGAATTTTGACCGGCAATATTGATAGCGCATGGCAGCAACTTCCGTGCGTACATGATATAAATAGCTGGACAGCCAATCACAACTTCAGTGTTGGGATCCAAGCTACCGGAGCTGAGTACTTTACAAATCTCAGCAACCGATTTTTGATCGCCGTTCATCTTCCAATTGCCACCGACACAGAATTTACGACTCATTTTTTGTGTGTTAATAGCAGCGCAATCACCGAAAAACTGTTGAAAAAATTTAAATTTATTTATTAACTATAAATATAATGGATATTCCTTTAACCGAAACCGAAACGGTTTAAGATTTTAACACACTCGCCTTCTAACTTCGAATAGTAACAAATATTTTCGGACGTAGCGAGAACTAACCTTCTTCTGACCTTCAAATGTCAAACAGTGCATTACATTTTTGGTGCGAAAAATATAAAAGGCAACAAAAAATACAACTCTGATTTAATTTTGAATAATAGAAAATAATATTTAAAAGTAAAGCAAATTTTTAATTCAATCGAAAATAATTATATGCAAATAATAGATTGTATATATAAATCATAGATCAGATTTGAATGTATTCCTAATGAGTAAGCATAACTGTCAACTAACTCCAGAACTGATGATGATTAAGTGTATTTATATAGGTTTTTGGTTTTCCACCAGTTCTAAGCAAATTTCGCATTTAAAAATGCCATTTTGCACTGAAACATTAAAATATTGATGTGATAAAAATCTCAGTGGTGCCATATTCAATATATTTTTTTTAGCTTTATGTATGTGGTTTGTGTCTCGGGGTGCGCGGTTTTGTTTTTACTAAAGCTAAAGTTACGATACCCGATAGATATAGAAAATTAATAATTTATGCAATTAATCGGTGTCGTATTAATAAATAAATGGATTTCTATTCCCGTTACGGATTCGATATGGCAACAAAAAATAAAAACAAGAAACTTTTATCCATCATGAGTCAGACTGTTCATGCCATGGTGGAACGCAAGGACACGGTATAAAAAAAAAACGATTTGCTTTCGCCCGGCGTGCATCCAGAAATTACATGGCCCTACGTCCGGGAGACTGGACGAATTTCTTCAATGCAGTTCTGAGATCCATACCTTCGCCTGTTGCTCGGTCTCTGGGTCGGTTTGGTAAAACAAAGTTCATCACACCTCTTACAATATTCCATTAATGGTGATTTCTTCTAACATCCGAGATGAATGTTTCATATTCGCGATATAGTCATAGCAATTAAGTCCAGTGCAGATTAGCAATCACTTCATAAGTCAATCGATCTTGATCAATTTTGGACTTTATTAGAGCCAGACTTGCGTCATCAGTCTCAGATTTTCTGCGACCTTCGCGGGAATTGTTCTGTCTGGAATCTCCGAAATCACTTCGAGATGTTTACATTTACTTTTTACTTACTGCTACTTGGCACTGATTAAATATTTCAATAGGCATGATGTTCTGCTGAAGACTTTGATACTATGATATAGATCTTGTGCGGAAAACGTTTACTGTACTGGTATTCAAAAATATTTAGAGGACGATAGAAACGAACTTGTGCTTGAGATGTAATAATAAGTAATCGTACTTTTCGACGACGAGTATTGGTTTACACATATAATATTTTATATGGTGGTATATTTTTTTTTAGCTTAGTCGCCAAAATGACATATCAATGATATTTTGATTAATAATGTTACCTGTTTTTGTCCTTCGACTGTTTTCCATTGGCATTTAAACATTTTTGGAAATACATTGAAAAATTGCCCAAATATGGCATTAGACATTATATTTTTATACATAGATGGCACAGTTATTTCAAAAGTCGAATATTATAGAACTAATATGAATTTTAATAATCTGATATACTGATATTTTTTTTTCCATTTGTCATGAAATTGATTGTTCAAATTGTGAGTTGATTTGAAAAAAGATACATCAACAGTTGTGAGTTCCACAAGGTTGTGATACGTCATGTTCCCTCCTACCAACCAACCAAAAAAAAAAAAAAAAACAAAAAACCATATCCCCCTAAAATTAAGTATAGATTTAAGTAATTGCTTGTATTAAGCGAAAATAAATAAAATAAATCGTGCATGATTTGTTAACGCTTATTCCTTAAACTAAAGAAAACCACGGAAGAAAAATTGAGAACTGTAAGAAATGTGTGGTTTAATTTGACCATCTTCAAGAATTTAGTGTGCAATCAATTTTTATATCTGATTACAAGTTTTTAGTGCTTCCTCCGATGGTTGATTGCTTGAATTCGGGTCGTGGTGGATTATGTTTACATGGAAAGGTCATTATAAATACAATCAAATAATTTGTTCAAGAAGGTTTCAGGCCATCTTCTTTGATCCTTTTGCCTTTCCATAATAAAAATCAGTGAAAAATTTATGATTTTTCAAAGATTTCTCAAAAATATTAAAAATTTTAAATTATGAGCACGAGGCGGTCTATCGTACAATATATAGATTCAGATACAATATATAGATTCACAATCATGAATATGAATATGACTCCACAAGTTTTTTTTTATTTAAGATTATATAGATTTTTTTTAATAAATGTTTATCTATTTTTATATATACATACATAGATTGACGGAATACGATTAAACATTTCAATTAAAAGTGCTAATATTTTCGAAAATAAGCGATTTTTTCTAATTATTGGAACATACAAGTACATATTTGAAAATTTTTCATATTTTGGTTGAGTAATTAAGTAGTATCGGATCACGGAGGGTACATTTACAGCATTCACATTCAGACAATAGATTATTTGTTAAAAATATGGGAAATGTATATAATATTTTAAATAGTGAAATTTTACTTTTAAATTTAAACTTTATGAAATAACTTAGCTTTGATGTTTATGTAATGAGTATTTAAAGTCTAATATTAAGGACTTGTCGAGAAAAGTTACAGTCAACTATCCGCAGTAACTCCCAACGAACCGCTCGGTGTATTCAGTGTTGATGTTGATATTTTGCATTCAACTGGAGGATATTTTTGTTGATGTGCAACATTTTCTGTTGCAGCTGTACCCACGTCAGCCAGCGTTGTTACGGAGGATGTCGTTTGAGTTTCTGTTGGTGTCGTCGTTGTTGGTTGAAATAGATGAAATAAACTGGAATGCTTAACAATCGGTTGGGACATAAAACTGCCAACCGTTCTTAATGGACTATATTTCTTATCATTTTTTTGTTGATACGCTGATGAGTTCGTATGATGAATTGTATAATGTCTGATATTGTTATTGTTGTGTGTATTTGGATTTGAATTATTATTGTTAATGGAATTATTTGGCTGTTCACTTAGCGTACTATTAATGCTATTATTTGATGACGCCTGTGGCGGTATTTCTGTTTTGGCTGGCGATGATGATTCTTGGCTTGTGCAGGAACACGAACGACTTATTTTCATAGTGGTCTTCGAAAGCGGTGATGCCTTTTTGAATCGCGTCTTATGACGTGGCGACAACGGATTCGTATCGCTGTCGATAACATAAACGGCTGTAGTTGCAAGGCAGGTATTCGATGTGGTATCACGGCTTAAAGTGACCTTAAGCTTGAGTTTGCCATTTGTCGGTGAGGTGTTCGTCGAACATTGCTTACGTATTGTGTGCTTGTAATCGCTGTAGTGTACATTATTCAAAGCACGTTCACTCGAATGAAGTTGCGTTTGATAGTCCGTATCGTCGGATCGTAGTTTTTCACGCATTACGCAAGCAATCAATGACTTTTTCAATTCAATTGGATCCACGGCTTCACGATCTTTCGGACAATTCGGTAGAAATACATCTTCATATTCATGATCATTGTCGTTGGCATCATCATCTGGACTAGTTGAATAATTGTGATTATCATAGGAGTAGGCGCTTTCACAACGTTTTTCTTTAGATTTTTCTGTTTGCTGTTGCTGTTGACTAGTATGTTGTTGATCTTCTTGCTTTGGTGTCTCTTCGTCTTGTTCATCACTGTCCGTATTTGTGTTGTTATTTGGAAATTCATAATTTATTTCGCCAAGTTCAGCACCGCTGGATGCCTCCATAATGTTCCACATTTCTCGTTCAATGTCTGTCGTTATCGAGGCAACGCCAGCCACCGTTTGATGAATATTGTTCAGACATGGTGTTACCACTCCACATTTTGGTAATAGTTGTGAACTTTTTAGCGCTTGTTGTTGTTGGCGCAGCCAAATTGGTGAATCTAGATGATAAAAATGTGAAAAATAAAAAACCCAAAACAAAACAAAAACATACATTTCTTAGAGTAGCCATAATTGATGCGAAAAAGCTTACCGAACTCACCGACATACATTCTCGGTTGCATTGAACGCATATTCGCGTCCATTGACTGCAAACGATGTTGACTTGCCAACGAGAAACGATGTGCAGCATCGATTTGTGGCTCCACATCAACGCCCATTATCTTCAATAGCAGATTTTTCAGTGCTGCACGAAAATCCTTTAGATGATATGCATACAATACCGGATTCACAGCTGAATTGAGATGTGATAGTATGATGCAGAACAATGTCAACTTCGGATGTACATAACAGTCCGGACAAAATGCTTTAATGCAATTTATCGTGTACAATGGAATCCAACAGATCATAAAGAATAACACAATGATCGATAGATTCTGCGTTGCTTTGACGTCACGTTTGCGTGCAGCGCCGAGTACGCGCAACATTGTGCCGCCGTGACAAGGACGTCCCGATTGAGTAACTTGTATTTGAGCTGAAGACGATCGACGACTTAGATCGGTTGCTGGATTCATTGTCACTATTTGGCGCACCTTTAAGTATTGAAAAAGTTTGAAAATTGACAAATTCACTAGTAATAATTTTTCTAAAATATAGGTATGCACCTGTTTTATGATCACTCTGTATATATGCGCATAGAATGCCAACATCAAGAGCGCTGGCGTTATTATTGTCGCAAAATAGAGAAAAACCAGATAGTTGTAGTCCATAACTTCAACGAAAAGGCATGCCTGATTTGAATCAACTTCAGCATGCCAACCGAACAGCGGTAGAAAACCGACAATTGCACCAGCAACCCAACACATGGATATAATAACTGTTGAGAGAAAGAGTTTAAGATTAATATCGGCGAAATGAGTTGGGATAAAACTATTATATTTTAGATTCTCATACTATTCTAATATAGAATCTGCGCCAAAAAACTAATTATTCCATTATGAAATTTTCATATGTACAATGAAAAGTTTGATTCCTTTATATACTACAGATCATGACGGGATGTCCCTGAATAATAAAAGCCACTTAAACATTTTTTAGAAATATTATTTTTTATTTCAAATATAAGAAAATAAAATGAATTATAATACTCGACGATTATAAAAAGTTTTTGCAACTTTAATTAATATTTCTCTCAAAGCCAGTCCGCATCAATCAATCCTGATCCGATTGACTACAAATTTTAAATTTTACGTTCTGAAGTATAAAGGAATGAAAATATGAAGAGAAATCAAACTTTTCCCATATAATATAATTTTCATATTTTTAAAGCCAATCCAGGTCTATCAAATGAGGTCCGGTCGATTCAAAATTTTACACCTGTCTCAGAAGCAATTTTTTCATTTCTGGACATCCCCAAATGAAAGTGCTAAACTTCTTGGCTTTTAGATAAATAGTGTTGCAAAAGAATTTTGCTAAATATAATGCTAAATCTCTTAACAAATTGATAATTGATGTCTCTACCGATAATCCGATTGAAGCATTATCTATAAACGATGAATAGCTAGAGTAATTACCTGTAACTCGATTTTAAATTCTTTGCGGTCGGCCATGAAGAACCGGAGATATTTGCAATTCAGTAAGAAAGTAGCCCTTTTCTCATAATGAATATAGTATATCCAATTCACAACAAAACTATAAGTTTGTATACCATTCAACTCATAGGTATCTGAAGCTTAAAAAGTTTTCATTTAAATAGTAACTGTTATAAAACAAAATTTCACTTGCTTCTGTGGGCTTGGCCCGAACTTGACCATATCTCAGCTGCATGTAGTTGTCAAACTGATGGTACATACCCGATTTTGACAACTTATATGGCAAAATCTAATCAGATCGGCTCAATTTAATTTAGGAACTGCTACAATATAGAAAAAAGGGTGGCGGTGGATGTTAGGTTTCTTCACATTGACCATTTAGGTCCATTGATGTCAATCACAGTTCTACCACTTTATTTCATCTGCTCTGGAAAGAGATTTGATCTCTCTATATGAGATTCATTACATTTAAAAGTATTGGTTTTCTTTGCGCATGAGAGTATGTTTTGTGAGGTGCGTAAGCCTCTACCGAGGCATTGCAGCCTTCTTCTTGCCAGAGCATGTCAATGGCACAACAGATGATCTATCGTTTCCTCTTCCTCAAGCTCGTTGCAATTTCGACACCAGGTTTTCGAACTAATGCCCATGCGTGAATATCATTTTTATATCTGAAGAAGTAGTTAACTAGTTTTTTTTACAACAGACAGACAGGCAGACAGATTGGAATGCCTATATCAACTCGTCTTCGATGTTACATGAATCATACCAAAGCTAATATACCTTTACACTCGGTGAATGGTGTGACAATATTAGAGTTTAGTGCAGCCTTTTATATGTGCGACTATTTTTATATTCTTTTTTGTTGTTTGAATACCGCTCCTTGAATTAATTTATGCACAAGCGACAATTGCATTA